>JAFIRS010003002.1:0-164506 GCA_018342105.1 Gonioctena quinquepunctata
AAGGAACCTTGGTAAGAAGCTGCCCTCTCATTACAAAAGGATCAAAGTTTGCAAGAGGGGGACGGAAACCCATAAGTATACTTCAGGGCCTTGCAATCATGAAGAAAACTTGCAAAAGTTGAAAATCAATATGATTTTTGCTCTCTCTCTCTCTGCCAAAGTTGATGGGGAAAGCGGAAAAAAACGATGATTTGCGCAAGAATGCAGAGAAGGAGTTGAATGAATTCCACAACACCAAGGAAGCTGTCATGATGACATACCAGAAGTGCATAAAAGACTTGAACAATGTATTTTACAGTGATAGTGAATAGTTTTTATTTAATAAAAGTATTGAATTGGAATTGGAAACTGAAACGAAAAAAAAGAATTGTTAAAATATTCCATTGTTATTCAAATAATTTTACTTACATAAAAAATGTGATGCTCCAAAATATAAATATATTACTTCTACACTGAATGTTATTTTTTACTGGAGAAATATCTATATTCAACATAAAATGACTATATTCTAACTATTAACATATAAACAATATCATCACTCAATCAAGTTGAATTCTACTAGAGGTCGTGTTCTTAAACTTCCTGAGACTTGTGAACTCTGTCCCAAATATGTTATCGTGTAAATTTGAAATCTGAAGCATTTATGCAATTGACACTGTCCACATTGAATTCATCTGAAATACTTTTTGACAACCATGATTTGAATAAAGTATTATTATCATCACGAAAGTCATTAGAATAGATCTACCAAAACGAGTGTTACAAATCGTCATACAAATTATGTTAAAAGTTTACCGATGGGTAATGATGATATTGTCTTTGTTCAAAACCCCATTCCCCGCTGTTCAATTATTGAAGAATTGATTCTCTTCAAATCCACTACTTTGGAAGAGACATAGTGAATTTATGAAAAAATATAGATTATTTCCACTGAAAAAAAATACACTCACTAATCTGAGACACCACTTCGTACTTTTGTAGTCACTCTAATGATATTATCTAACTTGTGATTTCTCAACGACTTCACACATTTTAAAAGACATATCCCACACCCCATTCTGAGTGGATGGGAGTGCGAAGGTCATTGCGCACTTGATCATCAAGACACTCATCAATAGTCGCAGTTCACTCCAAAAGCTCTCTCTGAGGATGAACCACCCTCATCGCTTGGGGGTGCAAGGATTCATGAAGGTCAAGGTCAAACAAAAAAAAACTCGCATGACCTCCTCACAGAATATGTATGACCACAACTTTGGTCAAGGTCAAACAGAAAAACTCAAAGTCAAATTCAAGGTCAAAAGTAAAGGTCGAATCTCAAAGTCGTCATCGTTAATTTTTTAGAAAAAAAAGTAGTAAACAAAATATTATACAACACAACACTTGACAAAATAAAAATAACTTTAAATGTAAAAATTAATAGGATTACTTATTACTTGTTTTTATGCACTTGTTGCACGGTCCAGTGAACTAACCGTTTTAAAACCCTTTTGGCGTTTCACCTTTTATGGCGCCCAGGCATTATTCATGTCTGAACGGAAAAATCAAGAAACTACCGCCTGACATGTTCTTGCAACATAGGAATCGGCGGTAACTGGTTTGATATACTAATAAAATTCCGTGTGTATTTATACCTAATCCTATTTAATTTCTCAACTTTAATTTTAAAATTAATTTTTGTTTTTTTTTTGCAATTTTTTACCCTGGGTTTTGGCACCCCTAAAGGATGGCGCCCGTGTGCATTGCACACTTTGCACATATGGTTGCGGGGGCCCTGCATAGTAACACCAATACATAAGTCCGGACAAAAGAACAAAATTGAAAATTATCGTCCAATAAGCCTGATAAATAAATAACTTTGCCAAAATATTAAGCACTACAGATGCAATATACAGTCTAACATCAGAAATAACACATAATCTCAACATCAACAAAAAAGCAATAGTAGTTTTTATAGACCTGGCGAAGGCATTCGATACAGTACCCCTTGAAAAACTTACAGGTGTATTAAACCCAAGGCTGGGCACCGTTAATCAAATAGTTAACTTCGTTAATCGTTATTCCGCTACAAAAAAAGTTAGCTTCGCTAAACGTTAAAGCGTTACATTTCGGAAGAATTAACGCAAGTTAACGTTAATCGTTAATCCGTTAATATGTGTAAAATTGCATTTTTATATCGTTGCGTTAGTGAACTTATAAAACCTGTTGGTTTAGGTTCTGGAAGTTAACAGGTTAGGAACAAACAAAATACTTGTATAATTCAAATTGTAATTTAATCGTGGGCATAAGGTGCATATTCCCTTTATGAACATTAACATGTATGAATATCTGTTCCCCAAATGTCTTTACCCGTGGAAAACAGACGTTCAACTGCAGCACTTGAGGGTATAAGTATTGTATTTAATGAATAGATTTATGAATATCTGTTCCCCGAGGAATGCAGCATCGTTGAACGAGTCTTTTGATTTCATGTCCAGCCACATTTTAACGAGACTTTGCGCTTTACTCTTTAAAGAGTTGGAGCTCTTTGGTTTTTCTATAGACTGCATGACAGAATTGAAAAAGTCTTCCTCGTCATCATCGTTTTTCGCGCCGCGCCGCGGTGCCGTGCGGTAAATAGTAGGCATAGGATTAACGGACTTCTGCATATTAACGGAAGTTAACGTGTCCGTTGACATTTTTAAAAGTTAACTTAAAAGTGAATCCGTTCTATCAAAATGTTAACTTCGTTAATTAACGATTAACGGATTAACGAGTTAATGCCCAGCTCTGATTAAACCACTCTGGAGTCAGGGGTACTGTGTTGGAAATTTTCAAAAATTACCTTTCAAATAGAGATCAATACGTAAGAATTAATGAAAGCATCAGTTCACCTCAAAAAATAAAGATCGGTGTTCCGCAAGGTACAATCCTGGGACCAATCCTTTTCATAACATATATAAACTCCCTACTTAACACAAATATTGAAGGTAAAATACTATCTTACGCAGATGATACAGCTGTCATATTCACGGGAGAAAACTGGGAAGAAGTCAAAAAACATGTAAAAGAAGGTATGAAGAAGATGAAAAACTGGCTACAAACCTTCAAACTACTTATAATAAAATATTAGTAGAAGAAAACACACATTTTGAACTAACATCAGTATCACAAACAAAGTATCTAAGTGAGATAATTGATCAAAATCTTAAATGGACAGACCACATAAACTATCTAACTAATAAAATTCGGAAATTGATTAGAAAGTTCTACATTTTACGAGAGTTTTTGAGCACTAAATTGTTAATAACTGTCTATAAAACATTGATAGAGTCACTTATTAGGTATGGTATAATAGTGTGGGGTGGAACATACAAAAACAACACAAAACCATTACAGGTAATACAAAATTACACCTTGAAAATAATTTTCAACAAAAACAGATTGTATGCCACCAGTCTATTATACAACGAGAGTATCTGTGATATGAGTTGCCTATATATCCATTTATCATGTTCTTATTTTTATAAATCACAGAATTTAAAAAATTTCATTGGTCATCAGTATTCAACCAGATCGAACACCAAAAAACTATTGAAAATTCCACAATGCAATACAACCCTCAACCTGAAATTCATTGATTAAATTTTATAATCTGTTGCCCATAAATATTAGAAATATAAACAAATTGAACATTTTTAAAAAACAATGTAAAACATACATTATCACCAACCTCGAAACATTCAGAAATATCCTCTAATACCTCTCAACAAGCAGTACTAAAATATTTCAAATTTTAATTTATATTGGCTACAAATTTTATATTTTAATCACATATTCATTTTATGGTAAGTTAAGTTTATGATTGCAATTCAATTAACTAACTATATGCTCCGTATGCAATCTTAAGGCACATACAGGTGTTGTAACACCTAGGTGCATACAATAGATTGTATTTTTTTTTTTATGTTCTGGTTCTTACGAAAAGGGATATCCTGTAATGTTCAGACAACATCGTGGGAACCTAGGGAAAGAAGGTAGGAGTTGGTGTTCTTCTTAAATTTCTGAAGGTTGTATGCCTCGGGGAACACCTCCCTAGGCAATGAGTTCCAAAGCCTCGCTGTTACGCTGGATGAACGAGTCTTTGGAAAGTGATGTTCTGCAGGCCCAAGGACCAGAAGGGGTGTGATGACTGAACTTGGACGGGTTAATCTCGAAGAGACTGCCAAAGCAGGAACGATTGTTGATATTTCAGAAGAGCATCGCCCATGAAAATATCTATAAAATAGAGACAAACGCCAACTTTTCTACGGTGTTCCAGACAAGTGTTTGAGTTTGTGGGCATCACCACGAGAAGAATTGCCCTTTTGGACAGAATCCAAGCCCAGGATATGTTTAGGTGCCGCACTCCAAATATGGGACAGTATTCCAGGACAGGTCGGATCTGTGCCTTATAGATCATAAGCAGCTGACTGGGGTGAAATAACTCTTGGCACGAAACAAAACCAAGTTTTGGGATGCACTTTTGGCAATGGACCTCCGGATTTTTCCCAGGAAAGGTTATTGCTGATAGTAATACCAAGCATCGATATGGATGGCTTCAGTGGTATGGTTACTCCTGACAAAGTTATGTTAGGCACAGTGAGATCGGCTTTTCTAGAGAAAAGACATGCTTGTGTTTTGTTTGTATTGAATTCTACCAAGTTATTAGATCCCCATTCGAGAATTGTTGCTAAGTCCATATTTATATTATTAACATTTCTTCCTCGTTCATTTCTGGTTTCACGGGCTGATATAGGGGCCCTGGAAGAGAAAGCGGTATGGAGGGTACTATCATCGGCAAAGCTGTGTACTGGACATGAAGTTGCTTTCAACAGGTCGTTGATGTGAAGTAAAAATAGTGTTGGTGCGAAAATAGATCCTTGAGGAACACCAGCATTTATGAGTAGAGTGTCAGATGAAACTCCATCGACCACTACATGGAGAGACCTGTTTGAGAGAAAACTAGCAAGCAGAGAACACAGCTGAGGGGACAAGCCATAAGACGGAAGCTTGGCAGAGTCCCTGGTGCCAAACTCGATCGAACGCCTTGGAGATATCTAATGCCACAGCTAAAGTTTCTCCATACTTTTCAATAGATAGCTGCCATATATGTGAGACGTAAGCGAGCAGGTCACCAGTTGATCTTTGATGGCGGAAGCCATATTGTATATGTATGTATAAATGTATATGTCAGAAAATTATTAGATTATCCCAGAAACAATACTAATGGACCAAAAATTGTAAACATGGTAATCATGCAATTATTGTAAATTGTTTAGTGAAATTGTTAATTGTAATTATAAATTGTATTGAATCTATGCAATGGGGTTCAATAAATAAATACAAAAAATGTGCGATCTGATCTGATCTCAACGCCCATTGGGCTATTCAAAAAGGAAATAAAACATATTCTTTCTAATGTGTGATATTTATGGAACAAATGTGAAAATATATCCCAGCCTACTGGTATATTCATTCATTAATACATGTTACTATGATTCTTTCCACTTGTATTTTTTCTTTCCTCTTTATATAACTATTAAATATCTTACAAAATTATTACACTATGTAAATATAAACATTTGAGAGTACACATAAAGTAAAGCAAAGTATGCATACATATCACTAGATTACTAGGTTGGATCACGTTAATCAAACCCAAAACACAAAATAACAAGATAATAGAGAAAGAAAGAATACTAAGTATCACAATGAGCTGTCACTAATATACTTGTGTAATGATGACTTTGTTTTACTGAATTAGATTCTTTCACGAATTGTGGCAGTTTATTAAATTCGTTTGAGCCTTTATGAAACATACTGTTCATTCCAAATTTAGTGTTCTTTTTTTAATGTAAAAATTGTTATTTCTTCTCGTATTGTAATCATGAACTTCATTAATTCTCACTATGAACTGTTGAAGTAATTGGGTAGCAATCCTTCACGCAGTTTAAATATAAACATAATAGTCATAAATACTATACGTTCTTCAACTGAGAACCAGTTTAGACACTCTAACATCAATATTAATCTCATACCCCGATTTTCAAGCTTTTGCAATTGTGCTATTTTATTTTTACCAAGTAGAAAAAGTAATTATGCACAATAATCAAAATGAGGTTGAATTAAACTTTTGAAAAGAGTCAACCTAGCGTACATAGAAACTTTCTTACACATACAAGAGAAAACTAAAAGTTTTTTAGATATTTTTTTACAAATAATATCAGCATGTCTATTTAATTTAAAATTTGTATCAATTATAAAACCCAAATATTTTATTTTAGTTACATTTTCAATGTTAATATTATTAATTTTTATAACAGCATTTGCCCAAACAATTTTATCATACTTTTTGTTTTACTGACATTTAGTTTGAGTTTATTATTAAATAAATGTTTCAATGCTATTTAAAGACCTATTCATTTCAACAATTGCCTGATCCAAATTTTCATGTATACAATAAACCAATGTATCAGCATAGAGATTTATACAGTGTGATCCAGAAATGTGGTTAATATAATTTAGATAAATAATAAAAAGCAATGGGCCTAACACACTGCCCTGGGGTATGCCACTCTCAATTGTAAGTTCATCTGACAATTCTTTTACAAATTTAGTTTTTTGTCTTCTGTTAAATAAGTAACTTTGAATCCAATCCACAACAATACCCGATATTCCATAATACTTTAATTTTTCAAGTAGAATAGTTCGGTCAATTGATTTAAATGCTCTTTTAAGGTCGAGAAATGTCGCAACAATGTAAAATTATATCTTTCCATTCAGTTCCCTGACCAGATTTCACTAGTGACTAAAAGATTCACATTCTTCACTAGACATTCTTGTATAAGTTTGAAATTGCAAAACATTTTTGTTGAAAAATACCACCTTACCTTTTGAAAGTTCATCAGAAAAATTCGGATGGGACTCATTTTCACTTGATTTTCTCTCACATATTTCAGGTTTGACATCTTCGTAAATGATATCAATGTCATACTCAGTTTTGATTGTCTCCGTTTCCCATTGTACATTATTTGTTAGCGATTCGTCGTTACCTTCTGAGTGATCTTCATACTTCGGGATCACTTCATTATTCAAATGGTTGACTTTATGTTTTGCTAATTCATCAGCAAGACCATTAACATTCCCATTTTCCCAGAAATCTGTAATTGAAGTTCAAACTATAATATTGTTTTTAATTAACCATCACAGAAGCAGGTTACATAAGAGTATTTCCAAAACTGTTAAATACCACCTTACCTTTTGAAAGTTCATCAGAAAAATTCGGATAGGTCTCATTTTCACTTGATTTTCCCTCACAAATTTCCGTTTTGATATCTTCGTAAATTATATCAATGTCATCTTCATTTTTAAGCGTCTCCTTTTTAGATTCCAGATTATTTGTTATTGAATCTCTGTTGCATTCTGAGTGGTCTTCATTCTTTAAGATAACTACATTATTAGAATGGTTGACTTTGTGTTTTACCAATTCTCCAGCAAGATCACTTAAATTATCATTTTCCCAGAAATCTGAAATTCAAGTTCAAACTATAACATTCTGTAATTAACCATCACAGAGGCAGGTTACATAATAATAATAATCTTTATTAACCATATGGTAAGTCATATAAAGCACAAAGAAGTGTGTAATTTATCCACCATTCCTGGATCGATAAAATTATGATAGTGGTCGTACATAGGGTAATGTCATATATATGTATATATATATAACAACAGTGTTTAAAAATAAAGCACTAAAATTATGTAAAATTAAAAACATATTGAGAACATTATTACAGCAAGTATATGTAAAATTAGAACTATAGTTACATCAATAGCAGAAAAAGACAACAACACAAGATACATATTTGAAAGTATAAATCACACTGAAAACATCTAAATTTTTAAAAAATTTTCAGTCAGCTAACATTTTGTTCTATTAATAAATACCATGTCACTGACAAGTTAAAACCATGGTTATAGCAAAATGGAAAAGATAACAGAAGAGATGGCGATACGTTACAAGATACATATTAAAAGTTAACATGAGTCATAATGAATCATCCAAATATTTTTTATGAGAATACTAACATTTATTGATTAGCAGTCATTTTATTTTATTGAAAAATATTCTGTCACCTCCAGAAATTTTTATTTCAGTTGGTAGGTTGTTGTAGAAACTTAGTTCATTGTAGAGAGGGGAGTTTTCGAATTTTGCGGTTCTGTGGTTAGGTATTCTCAAGAGACCACCATGACGTGTGTGATAAGCATGAGAAGAAGCATTTGTTTCAAAGGATTTGAAGTTGCTTCTAATGAATTTCACACAATTCAAGATATATATCTAAGGGGCAGTAAGCAATTTCTCTCTTACAAATACTTTTATGTTGGTTACATTTGTTGGGGGGAATTTCTAACGGTTAATTGGTAGAAAGTTATCAAGAGGTTTATTTATGATGAAAAGACAGGTCAGAGATATCTTTAAGATTGATTTATTGAATTCTACTCCTTTGCTTCTGACCCCTCATTTGTCATAGAGATTTAAGCTTACCATATGTTCTGTATATCGCCCTGGTAACTTTTGTTGATAATATTATGTCCCAAAAATATAAAATTTTAATTCAAACTACATTTGTTCGAATAGTACGTTGAAAACTGTGTCAGAAGTATGGTTACCAATGTAAAAAAAAATACAAAAACAGGTGTTTTATTTCAAATAACACTGTAGACCTGACTAGAATTATCAATATTTCCATTCACCTGCCTAAGCTATACCAAATATCAACTGATCATATATCTACAAACATTTAATATTTCTTAAAGGAAACTCACGAGCTGGAGAAATCTTTGAATCTGAAGGGTCTGCAATACTGTCTCTCAACATAACCTCGAATTTGCTGGATTTGAGATTGGAATCATAAAATTCTCCATTCTCGTTACACTCATTAGCCACTCCATATTTATTAATCGTTTTGATTTCGGTGGCCTCTTCTTTTATTTCTCCAATTAAAATATCATGAATGTCGTCAAAGTAGGACCCACGCGCAATATGTTCTGTTTCAGCTTCTTCAATGTCCGTTATTGGAAGTTCTGCTTTACACTGGTATTGTTCTGAAGCCATTATGGTATATTCTCGAGAAAAGAGGAGATCAATTCAATAAACAAAAGGATTTATTCCAATCCAAAATGGTTTTGGTGTCGTGAGTCGTGATCAGTGTTGTTCCTGGATCGTTTTTTTTAGTGCGTTATTTGTCAGTTAAATAGTGCACTTTTGATGTCAATAGTGCACATTTTTTGTAATAGATTTTGAGTGGTACTATTATATATTACCCAACTTCCTACGCATGCGCAGGAAAATATCAGTATTCTTGTGAAACACTTCGAACAAACATATATTTCAATGAATGTTAAACAAAAAATAAAAACTGAAAAAATAAAAAACAATATATAAGATAATGAATAAATATGCAACAAAAAATTAAACTCTGGATAAAATAAATGAGCAAAAAACTGAATTCACATAAGCATATTGAAACAAATGTTAATCTGATAGTTTTTCTGAATTTATGGCAGTTTTGATATAGTTTAATTCTGAGAAAATTATCTCCGCTGCTGCAGACGAATGGGGCAAAGCTAATACTGTTGTTACGATTATCATAAATTTTGAAACGTATGGCCCCCCAAAGAATTTGTCATATTTGCAATGTTACACCAGAATCGGAAATATCATATTGGAGTACACTGTGGTATGTTATTTCTGACAAAAGCTGCCACTCAATATTAGCGGCCCAATGTCATTTCTATATTTGGAAAAAAAAGATTCTCAATTTTCTCGGTGTCGGTAGTAATACTGTCATTTAACTGATTTTCAGGACCAGGGCTATTTGTAGTCGAGGTACTACTATTAATTTCAGGTTCAGGTGCATTTTTATTCAGTCTAAAAACGAACCTGGAATAAATGAGATACAGAAATACTAACTACAATTCCAATTGGGTTGCAACTCACTTATCCATGTCGACTGTTCATTTAATTAATAATATAATAATTTATATGAACAAAAACAATACAAAATACAAGTCACAATTGACAACAATGGCAACTGTAATTTAATTACTATTTGGCAGATTTTTAATTTCTTCCACTTCTCAATAGTAAGTGACATTCGACAGATTTTATATTTCTTCTTCACAATCAATTTTTGGTAACCAATTTCAATGAAACTGAAAAGGTGCACTTTTTGGAGGAAATAAGAAAAGTGGTGCCGCAGTGCGCACTTAGTTCAAAAAGGGCGTCAAATTGCACAATCGTGCAGGAACAACACTGGTCGTGATGTGACAAGTGACCAGGGTTGCCAAGTGAAGAAAAATCCCGACCAGAGGCTCGAGGAAACCCGAAAATTCCCGTAAATTTCCGAGAATTCCCGAAACTTATATCTCATCGTTTTTTTTTCCCGGCAAATCATCTTCTAGAATTTTATTTGAATGGATAATAATATGGACATGGAAAATATTATATATTATTTTGATGTAATAGTTATTACATTCATATGTTACGTTACATGAAAGGATTGACAGGAAACAGGAATAGGGAACACGCATGTGCCCCATTTCTAGAATATTTTTATTTGCACATAAAGAAAACCACCAGAAACCTTTGCAACAAACTCAGAAATTGGAAAAATGGTCTATGTTTTTAATAATTTGAAATTGAAAACGCCAGTTTTCTCATTGTATCCAAAAACGTATTCCTAGCGCCTCTGATGGACGTATGCATCGTTACTTCACACAGTTCGAACATTTACCGCTAGTTGCTTCGAACTGTTAAATATAATTTCATTTGTCTTCGTTTTATATGTTGTACTACTATTTTTATTATCATAGTATTTCCAATTGTTATTGAAACATCACATTAAAAGTGAGTTGAATTCATGTTTGGGTTGTAAGAAATGGTATCGTCTATGGATATTCCTAAAACAACCACAATTGGCGCTAGTGTTTGGAAGAAGTTATTCAAGTGAAGGTCAAATCGAGTTAAAATTGAGGAACACCTTTAAATTTGAAAATTTCGACAAAAAATTGGGATTTGAGAAATTATTTTCATAAAATATAATATCTGAGGACCGAATTGAGGCAAAGAAAAATTAAAATAAAATCATGCGTGTTCCCCCTTGCGTGACAGTGGATGACCGTCACCGTTATGTCGAGTTCACAAGTTTTCTGACTGACTGCTCAATATATAGTGTGTTACGAATCAAACAAAATTTACGAATAGTAATAAAATTCCAGTTTTTTTCCTACAATTGCAAAAATCCCGACACAATTCCCGATTTTCAGGAAAATCCTGGTAATTGGCAACGCTGCAAGTGACGTCAAGGAAAGCACATCCGCCATGTTAAAAAAGCGTTGTAATATGAAAATTTCACCCTTTGAGTTTCCTGCTTGATTTTTGGCCTGTCTACTACGAAAAATATACCAGTATCGGGGATTATAGCGCATATACACCGGAAGATGAGGCATGCACACAAAATATTTTCTAGAATGAAAGGCCTTTGATGATTTGTGCCGATACTCTGATTAAACCGCTCAATATCATATATATATATTAACTACCAGTATGGATAACACTCTATAAGAGGCAATGTTAAGGAAGTGAAGTCACTAAAATCAGTCTGTCCTTTTTCATGCGGGCGCTTGAAAATTACTGCGCATGCGCAACTTTTGAATAACGACTCATGACTTGAATATTCAAGGCTAGATTGTTTATTTGACATGTTAATCAATCTCTCCAATTCTATTGGTAATTAATTCATTTTGATCGAACATTTGAGAAACATTAGATTCCATACCAGTTTAAAGTTTGCTTCACTGCCAATTCACAATTTTGTGGTTATGTCGTAATGGGAATTTACAACAAATGAAATGAACTCGTCATACTTCATACATGTATTAAGTACCAATATTGATAATAAAGACAGCAAATGTGAAGCCAAAACAATGAAGCATGACATCGCTCGGACTCTTTCTAATCGGCAACGTTGAATTGATGCGCATGCCCGAGAATGAAGGCGTGACATATACTAGTTGATGTTCGATTGCCATAACTACGCACTGCCAATATGACAAGGAAAGACATATATAACCCGACTTCACTTTCATTGTATTGCTCCTATGGCCAGTTACCAATATTTGTAGTTAATAAATATATGTTCATACTCCAACATTTTCTATTAATGTAACTATTGGGAATTCAAAATTAGATGCCAGAGTGGAGAAAATTCAAACCAGACATACGTACATTGTTTGTCTGTTACCTCAGACTTGTGTTTGGAGTTTTTCTTAAAATATTTCTATTTGGTATTATTTTCCAGTTTTTTTTGTGTAGTGTTATTCATTTCAAGACTCTGTGATGGTGTATATCATTTGCGAAAACTCACACACACCTACACGTCTTTTTCTTTTTTGGTTATTTATAACTTTTTTGAGCGCACTTCTAGCACATTTTTCTGAAAAAAAATCAATTCCTCTATCATATCTACGTAAAAAAGCTACCCTTGTTACAAGTCGCTATAAGCAACCGTTTTCGAGATATTTGGACTTGAATATTTCAAGTCGATTATTTGATAATCGATGCGTGTTGAAGTTATAACCATTATTTTGCATTTTTCACAAGAATAGTTATTTTTGTATCAAGGGTGCAAAATCTGTATTTGTTTTAATAAAATTTGCAAGAAATATCAACATTTTATTTCAAGAAATTTTGAATATGTAGAATAAAATAAAGGAAACTAAATTGTATTCAAATAAATTGTTCAAAGTGTCCACCTTCAGCGAAGATACAGGCATTCAGTCTTCTAGTCATTGAATCTCGTACCCGCTCAAAAATTATTGGTGTGTTTCTTATTGTTTCACAGGCGTCTACTATTCGGTTTCTTAGATCTTCCTCGTTCGCTACTGGAGTTTTATAAACTAGTGACTTCAAATGTCCCCAAAAATTAAAATCTAGCGGGTCTTATCAAGTAATTATCAATTACTGCCGCCCATACATTTACAGAAAATTGATAATGTCTTTCACTAACTGCGTGCGGATTTTCCATATCTCAAAAACCACTGACACATAGTAATGCATTGGGGAAAGTCTCGTGGCAAAAGAGCTTGTGCCCTTTGAATATGGTATGGATAAAATTGTTGATCGTGGATAATTCTCCAAACTGTGGACTGAGAAGAATTGAGAGCTTCAGCAATTATTCTTGTACTTGTTTCTGGATTCTCCTCAACAGCGTCCAAAACAGCTTCTTCCAATTCTGGGGTTCGGACTGCTCGTGGTCTTCAATAATATCAGCTGCCCTCTAAAAGCTACCTGTTTCTGCCAAACGACGGTGGAGACTGGTGAATGTTGGAACTGAAGGCAGTACTCGATTAGGAAATCGCTCCTGAAGTTTGTCAAAGTACTTTTGAATCACCCTGTAGATCCATACTTGTGTGCATTTCACGAATTTTTTTTGTGTATCAAGATTATTGTTCCCCCGTGCAACATTTGTTTACGACAGGTAATTAGGAATAAAACATGCTTCGTCATTTTGTAACCAATGTTCTGTCATAAGTAAAAAGGTTTTGGAAATTTCTCATCTTCTAAAAACGTTGAAAGCTCATAGATTTTATTGCGAGTCGATTGAATATTTAATAAAAGCAACGAAGTATTATATTGAAATTCTGGGAAAAGTTTAGTTGGGGATTTATTTGAAACATTAGCTACACATTTATCATTAGTGCTGGTCGATTTACTAAAAAAGCATTTGGCAGAACTAAATCTGTTTGTCAGTTGTTTGAATAGTTTTCAAAACTGTATTTTTTGTCGGATTCATCGCAAGATACATTATGAAATATAAGAAAGCATTATATGAATAAAGCACCTATTGTACAGCTTGAAATTATATAACATGTAAGTATTTGGAGTTATTTCAATTTTATTCATGTGTACATACATATGCATTGATTTTAATTTACAACTTAAAAACATTAGGTGATGTACTAAACATTGTTTAGTAAAATTGAGAATAAGTTACGGAGAAAGCTTATGCTATGTTGAATACAGAAGGAATCTTTGTCTGCTCAACCACTTTCTATTTTCGAGACTAGAGATACGGGGCAAGGATCTTCTTGATGTGAATGATATAGTGGTAACTGAGTGTCAATGGAGATAAAATAAAAAGTGCCAACGAATACCCACTGTTATTGAATGTCACAGAATTTTGCTGATGCATGTTGAGTGATGAAGGGTGATTATTACTTATAATAATAATAATATTTTATTTACCTTTAATTACATATTACAAACATATAACGAAATACAAGAGTAATATATACACGACAGTCATCAGAATAGTAACAATAATGCAAATACAAATTTTTATTCATCACTTAAAACTCCTGTACATAACATAATTATACATTACATATCAAAAGCTTATTGGACTAGTCAAAAAACATAAATGGTAAAACTCAAATTCAAAATAGATGTGTGGTAGACAATACATATACAAAATATACACAAATTCATTACAATACACTTTGAAATGTTGTTAAATCACATTTTTTTTAAATTCGTCTGTGAGTAAAAAGCTTTGCTCAAAAGATATTCATATAACTTTTTTCACTCTCTACATTTCCAAAAATATCAACAAATTTGTTATAGAATTTTATTTGTTGGTAGGTATGAGGCCTGACCAACGGTGAGTCTAGAATAGGGCTGATGAAACTGGTTGTTATTACGTGTGTCATAATTATGTTAATCACTTTTCCTCATTAGGTTATTGTTATTTTAAGTCATGTTTAGAATAAAAAGATATGTATAAAGTGATGGCAATGTCATTATTTCTAACTGAATAAATATTTTTTTACAAGACTCTCGATTTGTACCCCTCTCATGCATCATATAATACTTTTCTGGATAGTGAATGCTTTATCTAAATGAGCTGATGCTCCCCAAAATATAATGCCATACCTCAGTATTGATTGAGCCAGGCCATAATATGCAATCCTTAGAATATTAATTGAGACAGTGTTTTTTAATTGTCTGATAAGAAAACATACAGAGCTCAATGTTATCAATGTGTTTTTCCCATATCATTTTGTTATCAATGGTAACTCCCAAGAACTTTGTGAAATTAACTTCCTCTATTGAGTGTCCATTCAATCTCACTAGACTATTTATCTTTTGGCATTTTTTGTTGATTATAAGGCCATTGCTCAGGCAATATTGATGAAATTTTCTGCACTAGTTTGCTTTAGAACAGAGTCCTGGGATTTTCCATTGACAAAAATTTGTATCATCTGCATAAGCTACTATCAGATTGGAGTCTTACAGGTTATCTCTATATCATTCATGAAAAGTATAAAGAGTAAAGGACCTAGGATGGACCCCTGAGGCACTCGACTCTCACCTGAGCTTCTTCGGATTTAACATGATTGATGACCACTATTTGTTTTCTCTCACTTAAATATGATTCAATCCCCCTGTTGGCATTGCCTCGTATTCCTAATCTATATAATTTATCAAGTAGGAGAGCGTGGTCAATAGTATCGAAAGCCCTACTGAGATCAAAAAATATAGTTGTGAGTGATACTTTTTGTTCAGTAAATCATATATAAATGAGAATATATATATATATATATATATATATATATATATATATATAGATTATAAAGATGCAGAATCTTTACATAATCCAAGTACTTCCTAAATACTCATCGGTAGAATAAGGTTCTAGGGAACATAAAAAAGGCAATATGGGTTTTTTACGTCTTGAAAATTATTTTTCTTTCAAATGGGCCGGTAGGTGATTGTACAATTTTATACAAGATTATTGGGCAGTTGAAAAAGGAAAACATTTTCAATTGAATATTGAAAAATATTCATTTTCAATATTCAATTGAAAATGTTTCCCTTTTCAACAAGAGGTTATCTTGTAAATGTAAATACAAACCAATTACATAAAGCCAAAATCTTATGAAAATTTTCGACGCATATTTAGTAGAAAGAATTTTGAAACATTTGAACAGCTGAGTTCAACTATATGCTGGGAGGAAACTCTAAAGAATAAAGACCCTCTGACCTATTTTCACGCACAACTTTGTGATATATTCAATACTGCATTCCCCTTGATCAAATCAAAAACTAAAGTCAGAAAGCAGTGGATAACAAAGGGTATAAGAGTTTCATGTAAAAACTTGCGTTCCCTTCATTATATATATATATTCATTATGTTGTACTTTATTACTTCACTATTGCCGAAACTCTATCTAGGGATATTAAAACACAAGAAGATCCAGTCACCTATTTAAAGGATATATCTGTGAAAGATTCCTTTTTTTCTATCACCCACTATCCCAGAGGAATTGAAAGAAATGTTAAAAGATATAAAAATAGACATACTTCTGGTTGGGATGAGATCTCCGCTAATGTTCTAAGCCACCTTCCACATAATGCTGTCTGCTTTAGCAGAGGCAATTAATATATCATTTTTGAATGGAACATTCCCGAAATGTCTCAAGATAGCGGTAATAAATCCTTTTCTCAAAGGAGAAGACTGTGATTTAATTTCTAATCCAAGGCCTATTTCACTATTTCCAACTTTGGCCAAGTAGAAAAATTCGTTAAAAAAAGGATGTCTTCATTTCTGCTCTATCATGATTTGCTAAGCTCTCACCAATTTGGCTTTCAAACAGCGAAGAGCACAAATCATGCCATGTTTGCCTTACTGCAGACTATATATCTCAAAATCAACGAAGGTGATACAGTTACAACAATCTTTTGCGACCTTACAAAAGCTTTTGACTGTGTTGATCATAAGATACTTCTTCAAAAATTAGAAATTTATGGTTTCAGAGATGTAACATTAAGATGGTTTCAATCATACTTAACAGAACGCAAACAAATGCTCTTGCTCAACGGAGTGAGTTGTGGGGTACCACAAGGATCAGTGCCCCTTTTGTTCTTGGTGTACATCAATGATCTGGCAAGCATCAATATCAGGGGTAAATTCAGTATGTTCGCAGATTATACTACAATACTGTGGCATGGCAACAACAGTGATGAACGGAATAAACACATAGCTAGCATAAATTATCATTCAATGTCTCAAAAACATGCTTTGTAACCTTCAGATGCACTCTGAATGACATAATCTTAGGGAACTCGAGAGTAAGTACTAAACCATCAGCCAAGTTTTTGGAACTCCATGTGGATAACAGTCTGTCTTTCAATACTCATATCAGTACTTTATGCAAAAAATTGTCATCAGGTTGCTTTGCAGTAAGTGTCATATCATCAGAATTAAATACATCTACAGCGAGAGCAACATATTTGGCTCTGATTGACTCATTGTTGAGATATGGAATTTGTTTTTGGGGGAATGGGAATAGCTCTCAATTTCTATTGAACTCGGTGTTCGTTTTACAAAAGAGGGCAGTGAGATACATTTGTAAAGCGAAACCCAGAAATTCATGCAAACCCTTGTTTATTGATCAAAAATTTTTAACATTGACATGTATCTTTATTCTGGAAAGTGTATGTTTAATCCACAAACATTTTTACAATAATATCCAATCTCTGTCAACTTACAAGAAGAGGACTGATAACTTCACAGTATCCCTACCAACTCCCAGAAGCTCCTTGGTAAAGGGGTCAATAATTTATAATGCCAAAAAAATGTTAACCACCTGCCTTCACATATTCGTTCCTTGGTGGCACATAATAGATTCAGAATGGCCGTCGAAGAGTTACTGCTAGATAGAGCATATTATAATTTGAAATAATTTTATGACAATGTATTTTAAGTATTTAAGTTTTGATTTCGAATTGTAATTTAAATTTAGCTTTAAATATGTATCTGTTCATATACAACGTGTACATGTTATATACAAAAAAAAATTATTATGTAATTAGGATCATTGATCTTGACGTAATTGTGACTTTTCACATATATGTATGTACGTGTATGTATATATGTATGTATGTGTATATATGTATGTGTATATATGTGTGTTTATATTTATACAGTTTGTACTCTTTTTGTATTTTAAATGTTTGTACTCTTTTATATTTTAAATGCTTATAACTATTTTATAATAACCTTCTTCTAGCTTTGTCAATGAGAATTTAATTCTTTCGATATTAAAGTATATTTGATTTGATTGATTTGAACGATGGAAGATAGTGATTCCACATCCGATTCATCTGTTCATATTTTCGAACAAATCAATCTATCATACCCCATGACAGGTTTAAATGTAAAAAATCAGAGTGTCACTCCAAAAGAAATGTTTTTAAAAAAATTCCATCTTTACAAAGTGAGATTGGCTTTTTGGCCCTCATCAGTATGGAGTAGTCACCACCCAGAGATCCGGAGAGCTCTGGCCGAAGCGAGACACAACACAAATAAAATCATCAAGCTTAAAACTACTCCGTACTGATGAAGGCCAAAATGCCTGAAACCGGTATGCGGATTGTTAGGCGGACACGACATGAATTTAAACATAATCGAGTTTATCAGAAAGAAACATTTGCAATCAATATCCATTTATATGGAAGTTTGCATGGATTTTCAGGTGATTATCATGCAAAGTTCTGCGTGGTATTTGCTAGGAAAGTATTTGTTTTTCGCCTGTGGTCTACCAATTGTGGTTCAATTTATAATGAATCCTTCGTGAAGATGACCTCTTGCACTTTATTTATTAGTTTATCAAACTTCACTTGGCCTTTCTTTCTTCAAATATATGCCAGTCGGGCAACCAAGCCACTCCTACTGAGAAGGAATCTTTTATTTAGAATCCTATCGAGGTAGGAGAAATGAATGGAGTGTTTCTTTCTGTCACTAGGTGCCGCCGGTTAAAAGTTATCTTTTCCGAAGTACCTAAAGATGTTTTAAGCTTGATGATGATTTTATTTGTATTGTGTCTCGCTTCGGCCAGAGCTCTCCGGATCTCTGGCTGGTGACGACTTCGTACTGATGAGGGCCAAAAGGCCTGAAACCGGTATGCGGATTGTTAGGCGGACACGACATGAATTTTTAAACATAATCGAGCTTATCAGGAAGAAACATTTGCAATCAATATCCATTTATATGGAAGTTTGCATGGATTTTCAGGTAAATATCATTCAACGTTCTGCGTGGTATTTGCTAGGAAAGTAGTTGTTTTTCGCCTGTGGTCTACCAATTATGGTTCAATTTATAATGAATCCTTCGTGAAGATGACCTCTTGCACTTTGTGCACTTTATTTCTTAGTTTATCAAACTTCACTTGGCCTTTCTTTTTTTATTTAGTATTATTTGAAAATATTCTGAGGCCAAAGCATGACTGATTGAGTTCTTTGCAGAGACGACTTATGTGATAAGAAAAACTCAACGTGTCATCGAGAAAAACACCCAAGCACTTAGTTTCTGCCGACAACTGGATTTTATATTCCTTGAGTTTTATGTTATCTGAAATGTCAGGCCCACGATTTTTTTTAACACTGCTTTGGTTTCCTCTGGGTTTTGTTTTGAGCGGTTTTAAAGTATTCTTAAAGTGTTCCTTAATATTGAATACAGGTGAGTTTTCTTTCCAACGAATTATTTATAAGATTCTCAATATGATTTATTTTCTAGTGGTTATACTTTGGTTGATTAGTATTTTTTCGTGAAGTATAAACTTTCCTGTTAAACGATTTTGTATACGTTTTGCATTAAAATGGTTTCTTATGTCTTATTAGACTCTTTTTCGAGGTAAACTATTTTGTACACTCTGGTTGAACGATTTCAAACAAATTTCGAATTGAAATTGTTTTTATCCTGTATGGATTACCTCATGTATGGCAAGATTCCACTTCCGGCTGAACGATTTCAAACAATTTTTGCATTGAAAAGGTTTTTCTCCTGTGTATGAATTCTCTCGTTAGCCGTAAGATGCCCCCTGTAAAATGATTTTGAACAGAATTTGCATTGAAATGGATTTTTCCTTGAATAAATTCTCTCATGATGCAATAATGTGCTTTTATCAGCATAACTCTTTTGGACAAATTTTGCATTTAAATGGTTTTTCCCCGTATGAATTCTCTCATGTTCTGAAGATGCCCCTTGGAAAGATTTTAAACAAATTTTGCATTGAAATGGTTTCTCCCCTGTATGAATTCTCTCATGTAACGTAAGAATCCCCTTCCGTTAAAGGATTTCAAACAAATTTTGCATTGAAATGGTTTCTCCCCCGTATGAATTCTCTCATGTATCTTAAGATGGACTTAGCCATAAAGGATTTTAAACAAATTCTGCATTGAAATGGTTGCTCCCCCGTATGAATTCTCTCGTGTATCTTGAGATGGGACTTCTGTCTAACCGACTTTTCACAAATTTTGCATTGAAAAGGTTTTTCTCCTGTATGAATTCTCTCGTGTCCCGTAAGATCGCCCTTGAAGTAAAACGATTTTGAGCAGAACTTGCATTGAAATGGCTTTTCCCCTGTATGAATCCTCTCGTGTATTGTAAGAGACCCCTTCACGTTGAAGGGTTTTAAACAAATTTTGCATTGAAATGGTTCCTCTCCTCTATGAATTCTCTCATGTATTGTAAGAAGCCCCTTCTCGTTAAAGGATTTTAAACAAATTTTGCATTGAAATGGTTTCTCCCCAGTGTGAATTCTCTCATGTATTGTAAGAACCCCCTTCCGGTTAAAGGATTTTAAACAAATTTTGCATTGAAATGGTTTCTCCCCTGTATGAATTATATTATGACGCAACAATTTGCATTTTTCTGTAAAACTTTTCAAACATATTTCGCATTGAAATTCCTTTTTTCTTGAATGATTTCCCTCGTGCCGCAACAAACTTTTTCTAACAGTAAATGACTTGGAACATAGTTTACACTGAAATGACATTTTTCCGGTGTGAGGAATCTCATTAAACTCCTGCTCATTCATCATTTGTGTTTGTATTGTAGGTTCCGTTTTTGTATTATTGTCCTTTCCCACAGCTGTTCCACCCTCTTCTATATTTTGTTGAGGACATGCTTCCGGGGCTAAAGAAAAAATGGGAGGAATTAAGAGAATTTTCTCAATGAAAAAGTCGCTCAGTCATCTAATTGTTGTTAGTGTCACACGTGTGTTGTTTCTCCAAGAAATTAGCTTTTAAAATGGTTTAAACCTGCTTTTTTTAATAAAATGTTGTAAAAAAATGTTCGTGAAAATAGTGTGAATCCAAACAATCATAAGTAATCCGCTGATTTGATATACCTTAAAGATTAATTTGAAGAGAATAATCAACAAACAGCAAATTAATTCGCCGAAAAAAACTTGTTGGACAAAAATGTAAAAATCTTTTATCTTCACACCTGAATACATTTTGGGAGTGGCTAGTGAACCAACACAACTATATATTAAAATAAAATGGTATGTTATTCATGACAAACAACTATTTTTTACTATAGCCACATGTTCTATTACATACAAAAATTACACAGGCGTCATCAGTTACAATATAAAATAAAGTAAATAGAAATGATTCATATACGGAGAACAAAACGACAGATCATTTCGAAAATTTGTGGGTGTGGATAATCATACATGATCTATCCGTCTACAATATTTTCATCAATAAAGTGTTTCCGCTTGTATCAGAAAGTAGTAGTTACTTTGTTATTTCAAATGGAGCACCCCGTATATTATATTATTATACCAGGGAGCTAGTGGCTCAGTGGCATGAGCTTTAGTATTATACCCAATCTAGGTTGGAAAAAATCGTGATTTTTTTGAAAAACATAAAAAATCACGATTTTTTTTAAACAAAACAATATTTCTTACATTTTTTCAATTTTTTCCTATAAATAAGACAAGTTGTTATTTTCGAAATGTTTTTGATTTTTTCCCACTGTTCTTCAAATTTCAAATTCCTGTCAGAACAAGTTATAAAACCCTCCACTGTTTCTATAAAGATATGTCTGTCCTAACTGGCATTATTTGATAATTGGCTGTCTAATCAGCAGCACGAAACATGATTTCTGCATCAAATTTCTAAAGGTTACCTAAAAATCTGGAAATAGTGTAACAATGTCACCTCTTCATAGAAGTGGAAGGAAAATCTGGGAATAGAGCTATATGCAGAAAATGCAGACATGAAATACAAGATCTTGTCGAACGGATGAAAGTTCACTGGCAAAAGTGTAGTGAAATAAAAACTTTTTAACAAAAAATTAAACCGACGAAATACGGAATTGAAAAGTAAAAAATAAAATAAAACTTCTTAGTCTCAATAAGTAAGCTCCTAAACGTTTCAGTAAAAAGTTATGCGTGGTCATCTATAAAAAAAAAAATACGCGTCGACTAGAGAACATCCTCCTTTTTGGTTTCGTCGGTTAACAAATACAGAAACCGATAAGAACAATGAATCAGTTGTAAGTACACAAACAGCATATTATGATAATAATAAGTAAACAAGTTTGTTTCTTTAAATTTTATTTTTATTATAATATACAGAATATAGGGTGATTTTTAAGTTAATGCATTTTTAACCCAACAGAGAATTCACAAAACTCATAACCTTTACAGTCTTTCCACTCCAGATTCAGTGTCAGAAACAAGATCAGCAAGTTCTAGTTCTCGTTCTTTGACATCTTTTGTCACAGGCACTAGCTACTAAAGACGAAATTGACAAGCAGATTGCCAGAGCCCTCTATGCTACAAACAGCAGTTTCAACTGTTTGGAGTAACCAGAAGTAAGAAAAGCAATAGCTCTTTTATAGCCTGGATACATACCACCCTCTCGATATGATGTTTCTAATAAATTGCTTGATGAAATTTATAATAAAGAAAAAATTAAATGCTTTGAAAACTTGTCGGGAACATTTTTGTGTCTGTCACTTGACGGAAGGTCTAATGTTCATAATGAACCCATAATCTGTGCAACGGTTACAACAGAAAATGGACCTTCCTTCTTAGTAGATACTTCTGGGAATCCACATCTCCTCTGAATATTTAACAGAAATTGCAACAGACCTCATAAATAAGCTTAAAACCGAAAATGACTGTACAGTATGTAGTTTTGTCCCAGTTAATGCAGCTAATATGGCTGCAATGCGACATCAAATTAAAACATCTACTACTTTTTTTTTAATGAACTATATATATATATATATATATATATATATATATTTTTAGATAATGCTTTTTTTAATTCAATTAATAATTAATATACAAAAGTCTACAATACAAAAAAAAATCTTAACCTATACCACATATTTCAACTATAAAGAATAACAATTTCACAGATGTATACATGCATATATCCACATATATATATCCATACACACACGTACATAGAAAATGTAAATAAAAAACAATTCAGATATTCAAGGACAAGCTCAATTAAAACTATAGCCAAGAAACTAGGTGTACTCAGTATAGCAGCACTATTGTTGATTATGTACTCACAAATTTTGATATAGACTCCAAAGTCCATGATACTCCTAAATTATCAGACCACTCACTAATAACTGTCAACCTAAGGAATAATAATTTGTATGTGCCACATAACACCAAAAAAACGTTCAGAAACCTTAATAACTGTAATATTGAATCAATCAATCTAAGCTTGATATCATGTAATTTTTTACTGAGTAGTGTGGACGTCAATAGGTTTTATGAAGATTTCAAAAATCAGTGTGAGTCAGTTGTTGAAGACATTGCTCCTTTGCAAACTTATACTGTAAAAAGTAATAGTGTACCTTGGTACGATAATGAGGTCAAAATTAACTGTGAAAAAAGAGACAGAGCATACAGGGCATTCAAAAATAATAGAAGTGAAACAAATTGGGAAGAGTATAAGGCTATGCGAAACAAATGTGTCAACTTATTCAAAAACAAAGAAAAGAGCTACTATTATGAGAACATTGATCAAAATAAATCAAACCCACGTACTATGTGGAAAACACTCAAAAGGATGATCGACCTAAGAACAATAAATAATCCTTTTGGAAATGGTATTCAGTTCGAGATTAATGAACGGACTGTTATTCAAAGGAATGATGCAGAAATTGCAGAATCATTTAATAATTATTTTATTGATAGCATTCAAGAAATTGTTAACAGTATTGAGCAAAATAATCCAATAACGGAAAATTTTACGTTTAGCTATTCATTCGATAAGTTCTAATCTTTAGAGTTAGCGGACCTGGCCACATTGATAAATAAGATGGAAATAAAATACAGTAATGAAATAATGAACTCTAATTTGATCAAAAAAATTTTTGGTGTTGTAGGACATGCATTATTACATTTCGTAAACGTATCTTTAGAAAGTGGTAAATTTCCTGATGAATTAAAAACTAGTACTCTTGTGCCTGTTCAGAAAGTATCGAATACAAACAAATCTTCAGAATTTAGAACAATAAACACGTTACCTTGCATGAAAAATTTTTTGGAACTTGCAGTATACTACCAACTAATTGAATATCTAGAAAGCAATAACATTCTATTAAAAAATCAGTCGGGCTTCAGACAACATCACTCTTGTGAATCCGCGTTACAGCTCACAATTTCAAAATGGAAAGCATCTATTGATAATGGTCAGTATATTGTTACAGTATTTCTTGACCTGAAACGGGCCTTTGAAACAATTGATCGCCAAATACTATTGAATAAGTTACAAGCTATTGGTATTGGAGGAACAGTGTTGCAATGGCTAACAGACTATTTATCAGAACGCAAGCGAGTAACCAAAATAAATGAGTGTATCTCATCTTATCGTGAAACTGTATTTGGAGTACCTCAGGGAAGTGTCCTTGGACCAATTTTGTTTTTGATTTATGTCAACGATATTGATACAGTCAATGGCTGTGATTTCATCAATCTTTTTGCAGACGACACACTAATATCAATTACATCGGACAATCTGGAAAGAGCAATTGAGAAAATGAATATCTTCTTGAAAAATATGTATGAATACTTGAATCAAAATAAACTCAAACTTAATATTGCTAAGACAAAATATATGATTTTATCGACCCGTCATAAAGTATCATCAATTAACAGAAACAGTTTTGACTTACAAATTGCAGGCGAGAAAATTGAGTTTGTAAGTGAATTTAAATACTTAGGTTTTATGCTGGATAATTGCTTATCCTTCCAAGCTCATTTTGATTTCATCCACAAAAAAATTTCGAAAAAAATGTATTTTTTTTCCAGAATATCAACCAAACTTTCAATTATCTCCAAGATTACACTTTACAACTGTATAATACAACCCCATTTCGATTATTGTGCCAGTCTACTATACTCATTTGACCA
The DNA here is from genome assembly GCA_018342105.1 of Gonioctena quinquepunctata. Lineage (NCBI taxonomy): Eukaryota > Metazoa > Arthropoda > Insecta > Coleoptera > Chrysomelidae > Gonioctena > Gonioctena quinquepunctata. The sequence continues at coordinate 25,321 of JAFIRS010003002.1, forward strand.
AAACAAGATAAGGGCACTCCAGAAACTACAAAACCGTGGGATGAGAATCATATTGCAAGTTAATAGATATACAAATATTGCGGTTATGCTGAGTACCTTACAGTGGCTCTCTGTTTCTCAACGCCTTTATGAAATAGCAATGATTTTCATTTTTAAATGGACACACAACTTGCTCCCATGTTACCTCGATGAATTTTGTATATATAAACACCAAGTTCATAATTATCCAACAAGAGCAAGTACTTCTCAACAATTTCACCTGCCTAGGACTCATCTCTCCAATACGATTAAATCTTTATTCTATAAGGGATTGAATGAATACAATAAACTGCCTAAAGACTTGAGAGAGTCTACAAATATTTCTACATTTAAAAAGAAACTAATAGAGCATATAAAGTATCGTGGGTAAAGTACTGTGTGTGCATTTTTTTTTAATGTATTTTTATGTATTTTTTCTTTTTTTGTTAAATTCTTTGATGAAGCACTTATCATTATTTATATTCAGATAATGAACACTAATGTTAACCAAATTAGTTAAAAAAATGTATGTATATTAGGATGTCCTATTTGAAACAAATAAAGATTATTATTATTATTTAAAACTAGCGAACATATCACAATAAACCTGTTCCCGAAACAATGAAGATTCTAGACAAATATAAGACATGTATATATAGTCAATATTTTTGTAAAGCATTGTTCCTAATCAGCAATAATTGCTGGTACCGAAACATATATATTTATACGAGGAGTAACTATCTTTATTTTTATGGAGTTTGGCAGAAAGTTAAATGATTGGAGACATTTAGAGAAGGGATTATTTAAAGCAATGTTCGTTCTCACCTGGGGTAGATAAATTTGGTTTTGACTTCTAGTTTCATACGAATGTATCTCATTAACTATATTCATGTTTGTATTGCATTTCTGTTGATTTTTTGTTATTTTATAAATAAATTTACATTGTTCTATTTGCAGAATTATTTTCAGCGGCAAAATTTCAGTTTGATGGTAGATTAACTCTGTATTAGTTCTGAAATCATAGCCAAATAAAGTTTTTACTACCTTATTTTGTAGAATTTGGATTTTTTTGAATAATGTTTGAGAACATACCCCCCAGTTTGTTATCAGATAACGGAATATAGAAAGAAAATAATAATTTTATTTGGTACATTTAAGTAGCTCTGGCATCTATAAAGTCTCCAATCATTGGTACAATTTTTTTTTGTCATGTGCTCTGCGTGTTTGTGCCAATTTAAGTTGTCATCAATTTCCAATCCCAGATATTTGGTATGATCGACCTTTTGAATTACCTGATCTCCAATTCTGATATATAGGTCTCGACTTTGTTTATTTTGATTTTGAATTGAATTGAACCTTATTACATATGGTTATGCTACACATATTTTAAATTTTATATGTAAGGATTTGGAAATCGCTAATATTAAAGAACATGTTGTTTACATTGCCAAATACTTCCGTAACAACCATTTTGCCTCTGCAGCATATGGCAAAGAAGGAGGCAAAAAACTAGTTTTGCCAAATGAAGTCAAATGGAATTCGCTTGCCGACTGTTTAGAAGGTTCCTTTGAGTCATGGCCCATACTTTTCAAAATTGCTGAGGAGAACAAAAATGGGTATGTGGTTGTATAGCTTTTTACTTTCATAAATCAAAGAATCCTTAGTCAGACTTGATTTTGGAATGGGGAGCGGTACTTTATACTCGGCTGCTTGTCTGGTTGAGTAATTTGCTTGTATCGGTGCTTTTAATGTAATGTATTTTTTGTGAATCAGACAAACAGATTCCAAAATGAAAATACAAGTAACTGTGAGAATTTTTTCTCTCACGAACAATGGTTTACATGACTCACGTACACCCACCTTACATAGAAGTCTAATTGCTCGTTTTTGTAAAACAAAAACTGAGTGAAAGAGTTGTTGACTGCAATATCCCAGAATGCAACACCATATCTCAAGTGAGACTCTATCAGTGAATGATAAACCATTTTTGTTGTAGATGAGCTTAGTTCATTCGATATAATTCGGAGTGCATAGCATCCTGGTGCTAATTTTTTTGTTAATACTGAAATGTGATGGTCAAATTTTAGTTTATTATCAATATACATTCCTAAGAATTTTGTTTGGTTTTTATTTTCCAGGATATCTCCGTTCAATTGTAAATTTTCAATTTTAGAAGCGAAGGTGTGTAAATTTGTTTTTTTGATATTGAAGCACAAGAAGTTTGCGTCACCCCATTGTTTTACAACCTCCAGATCCTTAGTAATAGTTTCTTTCATATCTAAAGAGTTTTTTCCATGCCAAAGAAGCTGGTGTCGTCAGCAAAGATTGTAAACTTCACTTTAATCGAGAGAGTAACTAAGTCATTTAAGTATAACAAAAAGGATTGGGCCCAGGACTGATCCTTGTGGCACACCCATATGATATCTTTGGTGTGTGACAGTTTTCCATTGAACTTACTAATTGTTTTCTATCGCTCAAGTAGGACCTAAACCAGTCATTACTCACTCCTTTAAAACCATAGCAGTGCAATTTTTGCAGGAGAAGTTCATGATTTACACAATCAAAGGCCTTGGAGAAGTCGCAGAACACTGCGGCTACGGCTTCCCCATTATTGAGATGAGTGTAAACATGTTCAAGGAAGGCAAAGATGGCATCATTTGTGCTTTTTGCCTTCTGAAAGCCGAATTGTGAGTTGGTTAATATATCATAGCTATGGAGAAAAGTTAATGTTCTTTTTTTTACCAGTTTTTCTATAATTTTAGAGATTGTTGAGAGAATAGAAATTGGTCTAAAGTTACTCGAATCTTCTGAGTTACCACCTTTGAAAAAGGGATTACGAGAGCTGTTTTTAGGCACTGCGGAAATTTTCCATGGGCAAAGATTTATTTATGGCCATGACTAGTGCATTTAAAGGAATCAGGAAGATTATTCAAAATTTTACAGAAATTTCGTCTATGCCTGATGAATTTTGTTTTTAATTCTTGCAAGGTTTCTTTCACCTCCAATAAATTTGTATCTTCAATATGAAATACATTGTGAAGATTTAAATTTTGTAAGTAATCCATTGGATTTGACGTAGGACTGATGGTTGTTGTTAATTTTGAGCAATTGAGCAGTAAAATCATTGAGGGTTTCAGGATTTATACTGTGTTGTTCTGGAAGGAGTTTGATTTACCTCTCAGACTATTTACTATGGCCCAGTTTTGTTTGATTTTATTAGCAGCTTTGTTTATTCTGTTCTTGTAATGAATTTCTTTTGCCTGTTTAATTACGGTCTGTAAATACCGGTACTTGTTGAAGTAAGGTATTAAAATGTATCGGAAAAAATATTTCCTTATTAAGTGCAGTGATCTCAAGTTGTTTGCAGAGATTTTTATGCCTTGAGTGATCCATGGTTTTCTATTTTTAATTTTATTTTCCGTTTGGGAAAGCATTCCTCAAAAACACTGGTTACTAATTCTTGAAAGGCACCTATAGAATCTACAATCGACATAATATCTCACCATGCTATTTGATCACAATTATGTTTGAAATTATCAAAGATTTTTGAGATGTAAATTATACCAAATTTGAAGTTATATTTTGAATTTATACAATGAATAGGAAATGTTAGAATGATAGCTTCATGATCAAAGAGACCGCCGGAGACACTTCAAGTCAGATTGTTTTCATCCAGGTTTGTGCAGATATAATCTATGGTGGTGGATGAATGTTGTGAGACTCGAGTTGGTCCACTGAACTATCATTTTAAGTTGTAAGATAATAACAGGGTGTTGAGGGTCTGTGTGAAGGTAGACGTCTTGTCATCGTAGTTTATGTTGAAGTCTCCAGCTATAATAAGCTGAGAATTTACTGGGAGGCTTGACAAAAGAACTTCCAATCTATTTAAGAAAGCTGTAACGTTACACGTAGGTGTTCTGTAAATGCATATCAAATAAATATTATTTTTTGTGTCATGGATTATTGAGAATTCAAATTCTTTTTCGACTAAGAGGTATTCATATTTTTTAATATTTTTTAAAGTCAGCTCATTTATTGAGTTTTCATTTACTAGAATCATGGTTCCCCCATGTAGTGATTGAGTCCTACAATACTTGGAAGCTATTACATAATTTGGACAATTTAAGGGTTCACCAGACCTTAGCCAGTGTTCTGTTAGAAAGACAAAGTTTGGAAAGTTATGTTGTTCAAGAAAAATATGGTTCAGTGTTACAGCCTGACCTAAAAAAGTGGAAGGCACTCCTTGCGCTCCCGAAATATAAAGTTCATCTACCTTATTACGTACCGATTGAATGTTCAACAATAACAATGAAACTCTTTTGTCAGCGATGCAATTATCAATTATAGCAGGATTTTTGGATCTGTTGAGCCCACTGGTGTTGAGGTTGTCAGTGTTACAGCCTGCCCTAAAAAAGTGGAAGGCACTCCTTGCGCTCCCGAACGTTTTTTGGCATTGTCTTGGTTGTCCCGAATCACATCTGCACTTTTCTGTTTTCCTCTTCTGTGGTTTAATTCATGAATTCTCTAAAGTATTTCACTACTCAAAAGACGAGCTACAACTGGTTTCAGTCCAACTCCATTTCTTGAATAGTTAGAGCGCCTTATTAGATTGTTGCATTCCAAAAAAATTATATTGTCTGAATTCAATAGGTGGAGTTTTTTGTGTAAATTCATGTTCTCTTCATATATCATTCGATTTATATTGATGTCATATCTATATGGTTTTGAGATAATTAGAATTTGTGTTTGTTGTGTTTTTGCCGTAAAGGTATCTATTATACTTGCATTTGTGTTAAGCCATAGTATAACAATATCGTTTCTGGAGAAATCTTTTGGGTTCATGAGGGCAGTATGAATTAGCTCTTCATCGCTTGATCCCGGTTTCCTGATTGACTGTTTGTGCAAGGTGATTAATCATTCCTCTTCCATGATATCCTGACACGAATAAAATCCTATTTTTTGGAGTGCCAGATTGTAAGGGAACTTCATAATCTATGTTTCCTTCCTTATCATTTTTTTCTTTTTCAACTGGGCTATAATTCGGATTAGGTTGTTTTGAGGTATTTTCTTTTTTTTTAAATTGATTCTTGTTATAATGGACATGCCTTAAGCTCGCATAATCATATTCCAATTTTTTCAGTTTTACTAAATAGCTTTCTTTTTCCGGGTTAAGGTTTTGTCATCATGTTCTTATTTATAGTGTTGAGGTCTGTTATATCAGTTTGGTATCTGTTCAGGTCGACTCTCATCTCTTCTAATTCTTCCTGTAAGGCAGTATTTTTTTGGATAAGATTTATGATATCTTTTTTTTGTTCTGTGATGATTCCCTTTTGTTCGTTAAGATTACTAATGTAATTTTGTTCAGCGCCAACAACTTCATCTTCAAAGTCCATTGATGTTCTCCTAAGTTTCTGAATAAATTCATCTCTTTCTCTGTTGTCTTTTTTTAATTTTGCTATTTCTTCCAATAATTCATGGGTCCGGTCATCTCTTTGTCTGATTGTTGATTCCAACTGATCTTCCTTTACTCTTACTGTTATTGTTAGCAATTCTATTTTTTCTCCTGCTTTTCTTAAATCATCTTCTTCACTTTTTTTCTTTGTTGAGCATTCCTTTGAACATATTATTTTGTGGCCTTCTACTATCTGCATGTATTTTTTTCTCTCCATGCAACTCTGGTGAAAAATGCCTAGACATTGAATACAACATACATTCGTACATTCTTTCTTTTTGCAGCATTTGAAAGTTCCATCCATTACCCTTTGGGTTTGTACAAATATGAAAGAATCTGTCCTAGAGGTCCCACTCTCTGGCCTGTGAGATGTTTGCCTAATTCTCCTGGAGTACAATAAAGCACTTAATTATGTATCTCCCTTATTGGTTTGTTCGCATTTTTTTATGTATGCAGGTGAAAAGGATTATCTGTTGTTGCCGTTTTTTGTTGTTGTTGCCGTTTTTTGTTGGATTCTCGTTCGGAGATGTGACGAAAATGCACTATTTTGCTACAAATTTAACTATTGCAGACTGCTTTTTTAGAACTGATGCACTGATTTAGTAGGGTTCAATCTAAGGAGAACACTGAGCACAATTATAATTTTCTCTCTCAGACAGTCCCACTGCTATTTGGTATTATTCAGGAGCACACACACACCTGTTCATATAGGATATCAAGAGGAGTCCAAAAATGATATATAATATATGGGGTGTTCCATTTGAAATGACAAAGTAGCACTACTTTCTGATACAAGCGGCAACAATGTATTGATGAAAATATTTTAGATGGATAAAGCATGTTGATTATCCACGCACACAAATTTTCGAAATGATCTGTTGATCCGTTCTCCAGGTACTTCTAATGGTCCATCCACCGTGAAACACGCTGTATAAATGAATATGAATGTTTAGTAAGAACATTACTGTATTCAATTCTACTTTGCATTTTCATCATTTCTATTTACTTTATTTTAAATTGTAACTGATGACGCCTGTGTAATTTTTTTGTATAACTTTGAAATTGCAAAACATTTTTGTTAAAAAATACCACCTACCTTTTGAAAGTTCATGAAAAAAAATCGGATTTTCACTTGATTTTCCCTCACATATTTCAGGTTTGACATCCTCGTGAAATATATCGATGTCATCTTCATTTTTAAGCATCTCCGATTTAGATTCTAGATGATTTGTTGTTGAATCTCTGTTGCATTCTGAGTGATCTTCATTCTTTAAGAAAATTCCATTATCAAAATGGTTTACTTTATGTTTTGCCAGTTCATCAGCAAGATTACTGAAATCCTCATTGTCCCATAAATCTGAAATTCAAGTTCAAACTCTAACATTTTCTCTAATATACCGTCACAGAAGCAGGTTGCATAAGAACATTATCAGAGCTTCCAATAGAAAAAGATCAATTCAACTTTAAAGCAAAAAAGCAAAAATAGACAAATATGGCCAGTTATTGAAAGCCGATTATAAAATTGAAAATGTCGATTTAATCGGAACCAAATAAAAAAATACCAATTTTCTTCAAATTAAATACATTTAGAAAATCAAAAATCCACTGTTTTTTTTTTCTCACGCTCAAATATTTGATCATTATTATTATTTATCAACTTCTTCCGGTACGATATAAAAAGAGGCACAAAGTAAAAACTGGTAATAAACAAGTTTATGTGTGACTGAAAATTAGATTACAATCAGGAAGTAAAATATCATATAGAGAAATAATACATTTAAGACTTGATATTTGCACAACATATACTACTAGATGTTTGCACAATATATACAAGTTCTATCGTGGGTTGGCAAGTTGTGTAACTATGTAAATCAGGCGTTTTTGGTAGTAGAAACAGTGATAGCTGAAACACGTGGCGAGTGAAAGTTTATTTGAACATAAACGACAGGGCCGGTCTCATAAACATGAAGTGTCTAGCATGCTCCAGACCTACGACAAAATAAAAAAAATTCGCTGTGATAAATGCAACAATCTACATTGGATAGAATGCTTCACTCTTACTGCTTCCAAAGTTAAAGTGGTGCAACTGACGATAAATCAAGTACTAATCCTGGTTTATAAGAAATGTGCACATGAACCCACACTACACTTGAATTCACAAATGAAATCCATGGAGACCCCTAAAAGTTCAGCAATGGCCATCGAAAACATCAGGGAAACAATAGAGGGAACAGTTATTATAAACTGCAGTAATACAAATACAACGGAGAAAATAAAACAGAAAGTGGATACTGAACTTCGAAATAAGTACATCATCACGGAGGGGGTACAAAAACCCAAAAATAATCATACATGGGGCGGAAAAAGAATTCGTTCGGTGGAACAAAACGACTTAAATATATCAGATAAGCCAGTCTTACAAGAAGTGTCTAAATATAAACAAAAAGGACAAGGGAAACCTAATTCTTACCCTGAATGTGAAGCTGCAAGATAAAATCTGTCAAATGGGAAAATTAAACATTGGATGGCGAAGCTGTATGACCCATGAGTATTTCTCAATAATGAGATGGTATCACTATGCAAAATATGGTCATAAAGCAAGTGACTACAAAAATAATGTGCTGGGCCTTACAGGACAGCTGAATGTGTTAATCCTGAAATGTATCAACTGTCGAAAAACAAACAAAATGAAAAGCGAAACATTCTCAATTGAATATTGTATTCAGAGTAACTAAATCTAATATAAGAACAACGTGAATGGCTTGAAGCTAAAAGTGAATAAAGTAGTTTTTAGGGATAAGTGCAAAGCACTTGTTTCCCCCGCAAGGCAGATAAAATAGTCAATGTAAGAATGCAGAAGAGTAAGATGTGAAATGGAGTATTATAAATCATGAAACAGTGAAGATATGAAGATTAAAAAATACAGGAATACAAAATGTAGAAAATTCAAAGGATACAATAATACCAAATATAAAGATGCGCAAATACTAGAAAACAAATATACAAGAATGCAAAATACAAAAAGTACAAAATATAAAAAATATAATATTATGAAAAGTATAAAATTTGAATGAATAGAAATATTTTTCTGTGAATTCAAAAATCCACGATAAAAATTAAGTTGTTTTTTGTAATATCTAACAGAAAACATCTACTTCCCACGCTGGACATTGAACTACATCTGATAGATATTGGGAAAGGAGCCTAACTCCAAAGAAAAAATCTGAAAGTGAAAATTTGCATTTTTATTCGGATAGTTATTTGATTTTCTATTCCAGTCTTAATTAAGAACTCAAAGATGAATGAGGCAAAGAAGAATGTTTTCCAAAAGAGAGTACTCACCAAAAATCATTAATAACATTGATGCAAGGGAGGCATTTTTTTTATAAAACCAGCAATATTTTGTACGAAGTTGTGCCGAAAATGAATTATTTAGGGTTTATTGTTTATGCTGGAAAAAAGGAGGCATTTTGAGTTATTCCGCATTCATATCAAAAAAAAATTTATTGAGTCCGTATCCCATTCACAAAAAACAGATTGGACGGGTCATAAAAAATATCTTGAATGACGATGGTGTAAGGAATGTGTATAAAGAAAAAATATATAAAAGTGTAAAAATGACAATACTGAACATAAACAATATCTAAAAGTTAAGCAAATAATTCGGCATTAAGAGAAAGTAAGTTTAAAAAATAGAGTGAATACGTGATAATAGTTAATTACCATTGATATAATTTTTGAACTCTTCTACAGTGTAAAAGCATTCTTTTGTTACGAGTTTTTTAAGACGACATTTGAAAACCTCTAAACATTTCTAGCTCTTCAAGAAAGAAGGAAGTTTGTTGAAGGGACTACCTGCAGTAATCGGTGTTTTTTTTTTTGAAAAGAGTGTTTTGCCATGTTTATTAATATATTATTTTTATTTCTTGTATTGTGGTCATGAGTATCACAATGTTTATCAAAATGGTTTTTGTTGATGATGATACTGTGAGAATACTATAATTTCTAAAAGTATCTTTGCAAGAAGTTTTGTAGGACAGTCCAAAAATACGCCGAATGATTCGTTTTTGTAAAAACTTTTTAACAAAAAATTAAACCGACGAAAAAATCAACTGAAAAGCAAAAAATAAAATAAACCTTCTTAGTCTAAATGATAATTGAGCTCCTAAACTAATGTAAGTAACTGATTTTGAGTCGGCGCCAAACAAACAATTATCGAAGATCATTATCTATGAAAGAAGTCACCAAAACGCATCCGTGCATCTCGCTGCCATCATTTTACGCTTCACCTAATTCAATTTCTAGTTTGTTTGGCGCCGACTCAAAATAAGTTACTTACATTAGTTTAGGGGCCCAATTATCATTTAGACTAAGGTTTATTTTATTTTTTGCTTTTCAGTTGATTTTTTCGTCGGTTTAATTTTTTGTTAAAAAGTTTTTATTTTTCAATTTTTTGTGGCTAAAATCTACCAATTACTACCTACTTGTTTTTTGATTACTTCCAAAATACTTACTTACCCACCTTACTTCAACTATTACCAGTTAAATAATATGATTATCTACTTTTACTATTTGTTGTAATATAAATTATTTTAGTTGTTCTGGTTAGTTTATTTCATTACTTTGTATATCATTCCATCCTCCCATAAAATATACTGATTTTGACGGATGTGGAACAAGAATAATGTCAGTAGGGATCTGTCATTGTCAACTACGTATGTGTGTGCATATGTTCACTAGTGAAAAATCAATTATCCCCTATTTTTCTACCCGTACGGGTGGCTGATTCCTCTCGAAATCCAAATATTAGGTATACCCTATCTATTAAAAAAAGAATCATCCAAATCGAAGAACCCAGTACAAAGTTATGCCTGATAGAATCGGTTAACGGACCAGAATTCAGAGGGTGAGTGATCAATATCCTTCATTTCGCTACCCTTAGGGGTGGATTTCATCTTTTAAATTCAAATGGGACCAAATTCGAAGTACTCCCTATCCACTGAAAAAAGAATTATCGGAATCGGACGCCTCAGTAAAAAGTTATGCGTGATCATACATAAAAAAATATGATGGAAAAAAATAAAATATACGGGTCGAATAGAGAACCTCCTCCTTTTTGGTTTCGTAGGTTAAAAATGAATACACGCTTTATGTCAGAGGCTTGGCCCTTTACAACAATACTGTATGACATTGCTGAATATGCAAACGCATAGTATACATTTAATGAAATTGCATCAAAGCAAGAAGTAAATGATGAAATGAGAAATAATATTGACGTGATAACAAAACATAAGACTGAAACCCCACAATCAGAATTTATTACACATAAAATAAACGAGCTCCGGGATGAAAAACTCGAGAACAAACTGAAATCAATCAGTGATTTGATCTCAGAATAATACAATAGAAAAGCTTCACAAGATGGAACAGCCGATAAAAATGATGCAGATATAAGGGAAATTAACTTACCAAAGAAACATCCAAGTTTCTTCAGTCACTGGAAAAAGTCCAACACACGTTAGTGATAAACAAAAAGAACTGACTAGCAAGGGTTCACATACAGGGTCCACAAAAAATACAGCTCATGACAATGATAAACTCGAGGATTCAACTCTCCAAGTACCACATACAGGGACGACCAACAAAAAGATTCAAAATTATCCAAGTATAACTAAATCCAACGAAGGAGAAAAACTACTGAAATAATCTAGAGCATGGTGTTGATGACTCAAAAATAGAAGGGTCCAAGCATGTACCGCAGGAAAACAATTCCAATGAAGGAAAATGGCAAACAGTAAATGGAAGGAAAAGATTCACAAAAAGGAACATAGGTCAATCTGATGATTGCGACGAAAAATTCAACGGAGCTACAAAAAGAGTATGGCTGTATCTATACAAGGTATCACAGGAAGACATCATTGCATTCCTTATAATAATAATAATAAGTTTATTCAATAAATTTTCAAACAGACATACAATTTAAACAATTTCAAGTGAACATTTCTGGAGTGTGGCAGGATGGTATATTCTGATGAGATATTTTCGAATAAACAGGTATCCATTAAGGCAGAGCCTGTGCGTGGATGAGTTACTCATTCTAAAATATTGATAGTTGTTAGTACAACACATTTTCATATTAAGTTCAATTGAATTTTTTATGTCAGAAAAGTATACAGTGCTCGTCTAAAGTCCGTTCCCCCCCTACTAATTTTTGAACCACCTGGTATATCGCAACGAAATTTGGAGGGCTTAAATAGGAGATAAAAACCTACTTTTTCATGAAAAAATCACAGCTAAAAGTTTTAAAATGGCGGCTGAGCGCCATCTTATTCCATTTTCGAAATCTGCTCATAATTCTCAACAGTTTTCTCTAATACACTTTACTCCTAAATTCAATTGTTTTCGAAATATTAACTTTTGAAAAGTGACATTTTGGTCATTTCAAACCCAACCAAAAACACTAATGTTGCTTTCAATCAAGTTTGCATTGAAAAAAATCGTTGTCGCGCTAACATCTTGTTTACTGTCAAACTGAACTGCTAACTGTCAAATAGTCCGTTGAGCGCCTAAATCCTTTTATGAAAAGTGTGATCATGACTCGTAGTTTAGACGATAAATTTGAAGCAGTTTTGATATTTGGAGAAGCTGGAAGAAATTATCATCTAGCAGTCCGTATGTTTAATGATAGATTTCCCGAGAATCCTATTTCGAGGTCATATTTGCGCAAACTTTTAAATAAGCTCCAATCAACTGGTACGCTGAAAGATGCTCCAAGATCAGAAAGACCGCCTCTTTCAGAAGAAAAAAAGGTAGAAATTGTTGCCGAAATGGTAATCAATCCGACTCAGTCGACGACTGCAGTTGTTGAATCCTGTGGGGTAAGTTCAAAAAGTGTCCAAAGAGTCCTAAAAAAAGAAAAGTTTCATCCCTATAAAATGAAAATCCTGCATGCTCTCACGGAGGATGATCCAGAACGGAGGGTTGAATTTTGTAAGTGGTTAACAAGAACAATTGAAGGAGAACGGAGCTTCCTAAAACGTGTAAGTTTCGCAGACGAATGCACGTTTTTTCTTAATGGAAAAGTCAACAAACAGAATGTAAGATACTGGAGCGATACTAATCCGCATATTTTTTGAGAGGGACATACCCAGTTTCCTAAAAAGGTCAATGTTTGGGCGGGGAATTTGAGCAATCGCGTTGTTGGACCGATTTTCATCAGAGGCAATCTTACAGGAGTTCTTTACAGATATCTTTTAGAAACTGAAATTGAACCTCGAATAAGACAAATTGTATTAAACAATCAGACCTCCCCATTTCGATCGCATGGCTAGAGAGTTCCTCGATACAAACTTTCCTGGGCGATGGATAGGTCGCAGGGGAAGTACAGAATGGCCACCAAGATCTCCGGATCTTACACCTCTAGATTTTTTCCTTTGGGGGTATCTGAAGTCAAAAATCTACGCCACTGAATGTCAAACAATAGAAGAGTTGGAACGCAGAATAATAGATACACGTGAAGAAATAGATGAACAGACTTTCATCAACGTGAGAGAAGCTATTTATAATAGGGCACATTATTGTCCAGATTTAGGATGGGACCACATTGAACACTTGAAGAAATAATTGTTGGGCTTAAATAAAAGTGTTATTGAAAAATTAATTATAATTTTTTAGCTAACTAATTTGTTTTGATTGTGAATTTACAGAACACATTCGTAGGCATCGAGATTTTTCGGTAAGCGGTACTGTTTATCCTTAATAAACTCTCTTTACGCCTCTTATTAGTCGAATTCATTAAGAGATTTAACTACAAATTAATAACAACGTTTAGTTAGCAAAATGTTTTACCGAAAGTGACCAAAATCCATACTTCATTTTAAACCGGAATGTCACTTTTCAAACGTTAATATTTCGAAAACAATTGAATTTAGGAGTAAAGTGTATCAGAGAAAATTGTTGAGAATTATGAGCAGATTTCGAAAATTGAATAATATACAGGATGTTCTCTTTAAAAAAAAAATTGGAGATGGCGCTCAGCCGCCATTTTAAAACTTTTAGCTGTGATTTTTTCATGGAAAAGTAGGTTTTTATCTCCTATTTATTTGTATAACAATATAGTACTGAATTCATCAGAATAATATAATAAAAAATAAAGTTGTATAAATATGCTAAAAAACAGGGCTGAAATGCAACTTACATAGAATTATTGAATCATAAATATCACAATGAAGAGAACGAAAAATAATAATAATAATAATGAGCAGGTCTAGAAGATACAATATTTCAATAATTAAACAATGATTTGATAACCATATGTTCTATGGAAATAATATATTTGGTCTGTTTTTTGAAGGAATATATGCTTAAAGATTCTTTGATTTTTGTTGGAAGAAAGTTATAAAATCTACTAGCTAAAAAAATATGCTCCTCTCTATTCTTTTTCGGGATGATTTTCAGAGCGTTATTCGTTTTCAGACTGGTTTGGTATTTATGGTTGATGAGTGATAGATTAAATCTATTTTTGAATTGTTTTATCACAATCAATTATAATAGTGTTGACGTAAATCTAGTACTTCTGTTTCAGTAAATATATATATAACTCTTTATTTAGTTGAAAAACTAATTCATTTACAATAGTAAATACATTGTCACATTATAAATAAAATCAAATTAACATGAAAAAATAAAAACAGCCTGATTAAAAATACATACATATAGATAAAAAGTTACATAAAAAAGTCATACACAATAATATACTAATTTTTCATTAAGTAATCCTTCAATCGTCTTTTGAATGTATTTATCGAACCACTCTCTTTAATTTCTTGTGGGAGGTCATTAAAACAATCTACTCTTTATAAAATAATGAATTATGTGTACTATTTTTTTTATATTTTTCAACCTTATGTTGTTTCCGTTTCTTGTGTTATACTCATGTATGTCAGCCACATAAGTTAATTTATTCTGTAGATATACAGGTGAATATCCAATTTTGATTTAAAAAATAAAGATTAGTGTTAGGTACTCGAAGAGTTTCTTCACTGGTAGCCATTGAAGGGTTTGCAACATATTTGCTATCGGTGTTATCCTCGAACATTGTAAGATTATTCGCATAGCACGATTCTGCATCTTTTGTAGTCTCTTTATTTCATTTTGATTGAGAAAAATAGAATGGTAGAACAATAATTTAAATGTGGAAGGATTATGGAGTTGTATACTAATAATTTAGACCACTGGCTGAGATATGGGGAACATCTTCTTAAATAGTTGATTTTGTAAGCTACTGTTTTGATAATCTGATTAGCATGTTCCTTGAATTTTAATTTACTGTCAATAGTTACACCCAAGTACACGAATTTGTTTACCTTTTCTATATCATTGTCATTCAATCGTAGAAGTAGGTTTTCATTACTATGCTCTTTATTTCCCTAATAACATCCATTTTGTTTTATTTACGTTCACCTTTAGCAGATTTGCACAGCAATATCTATACACCCTTTCAAGACTAGCGTTCATAGTATCAACACACTCATGTACATCTTTACTACTAAAGTACAGTAGGGTGTCGTCGGCAAATAAGTGAATTTTACATTCTTCTGCTATGGTTACAATGTCATTTAAATATAATAAGAATAACAATGGTCCCAAAATAGACTCTTGGGGTACTCCTATATTATTTTGCATTTTATCTGAATAAACTTCATCTAGTTTCAACCTTTGCTGTCTATTGCTTAGATAATTCATGATCCAGTTAAGTGCTATTCCATTAATACCTACGCTTATTAAATTGGATGAGTATCTAATTGGTTTTGATGTTATAATTTTCAAAAATCTCTTTTGAATAACTTCGAGATTCTGCAAGTGTGCATCTGGTGCTGCCCCCAAGCTAGAATACCGTAGGTAATGCGTGTTTCCACCAATGCATGATAAAGAATTTTGAGATATTTGAAGTCCAGTATAAGCTGAAAGTGTTTGATCAGGAGCGAACGAAGAGTTTTGCAGACTTGTATCAGATGTTTATCCCATCTAAAATGACAATCAACTATTATGCCAAGATATTTCACGTTACTGGCTCTTTGTATCGTAATACTGTCATCAGAACGCACATCAATTTGTAAAGTGTCGTAGTCAGGTAGGCCACTGGCGTGACAAGAAAAGGGAACGAAACAGGTTTTTTCGTAATTTATCGAAAGTACTTTTTGTCCGAAACACTTAATTAGATTTCCCATATCTCTTTCTGCTTTTTCTATCAACCCCTCCCAAGTATCAGCCTCGTATATAAAGACGGTGTCGTCTGCGAAACTGTAAATCGTACCGGAACTATTAAAGGTAAAGATAGAGTTTATGTAAATTATAAATAGGATTGGACTCAGTACGGTGCTTTGTGGAACTCCGTATCTTATTTTAAATTGTTTGCTCAATGTTTCATCCATTTTCACACATTGTTTTCTATTTAAAAAGGAAGTTTTCATTAATTCAAGTGCATTTCCTCTAAATCCCAGGTCTTGCAATACCTCCAACAACTGTATATGATTGACAGTGTCGAAGGCTTTTGCAAGATCTAAAAAAACACATAAAGATGGACATCCTCTATCCAAATTTTCATAAATTTTAGTTGTAAGTAAGTGAATCGCATCTTCCGTAGATTATCCATCCCAAAACCCGAATTGTCTATTTGAAATCAAATTATATTTTTCTATATACTTTACCATTCGAATTTTTATAACTTTTTCCAGTAATTTTGCCAAGTTGCTAATAAGAGAAATTGGGCGATAGTGACTTGGACAAAACCTTCTTGAAAATTGATGGAAAATGGCCCTCTATCAGTACTTTATTTATTAGATGTGTCAGCGGGCTTGCGATTACATTTTTAATTTCTTTTAATGTTTCAAATTTGATTCCATCAATTCCTGGTGCTTTGTTGGATTTGAGAGAATCAATAAGATTTATAACTTCTCTTTCTGTTGATTGAAAAAATATATAATGCCGTGAAGAAAATCTATTCAGAGGAGGATTTTTTGGAAGCATTACCTGCCTCGCAAGATTTTCACCGACATTTATACAATATTTATTGAGAATATCAGATATTGCCTCTTTATTTTCTGTGAGTTGATTATCTTCATTCATAATTAGTGCCATTCCTTTATTATTTTGGTTTTTTTCAATGTTTTTATTGTGTCCCACAATGCTTCACTATTATTTTTATTGTTTTCCATTTTTTCTCTATAATAACTTTTTTTCCTGTTTTTTATAAAACAATTCAGTGTATTTTTGTAGTTCAAATATTCTTCTTTCAATACTGTATCGAACAAGCTATTTCTGTAATGCCATCAGTAATCCACGCTTTTCTTTTAATATATTTGTGTTTGACTTTTTTGTGTTTTGTATTTTCCTCAATTTTTGTTTTTAACATGTCTACAAAGAACACAGCTGCGTCGTCTATGTTATCAATAGACAAAAACTGGTTCCAATTGAAATCTTGTAGGTCTCTTTTCAAACCTGGATAATTAATACAATTTTTGGTTTGCATACAGCTATTTCTGTGAAAATCGATATTTATTTCTAGTTTCGCGATAATATTGTAATGATCGGTTATATTAGTTTTCATCACGTATGAATTGATATTGGTGATATTGCAATGCCTAAAGTGACTTTTTCATGGATATACCTTGTCCACAACCACAGACTGACAAACTGAAACTAGCCCCTTATTATGAACACAGCCTTTTTCTTTCTCCTACCACCAGTCAAGAGATTGAAGAATATATAATGCAGACAACCAAGAAGCCTGCTTCTGGAATAGATTATATATGTGGAAAAGCTGTGCTTTATGTAAGAGAAATAATAAGTTTACCACTGGCTCATATAGTAAATGAAACATTCATTTCAGGGCAGTACCCATTGGCTCGCAAAGTCTCCCAATCAATACCAATTTTCAAAAATAATGGTTCAAAGGAAGATGTAACTAAATACCGAAATGTTTGTCTGCAGAGTCAAATAGCAAAAATCATTGACATGGCATATAATATTCGTCTCAACAAATTCTTAAGTCACCACAACATATTATTTAAAAGTCAAAACAAATCAACCGCAATAGGCGATTTGTGTACAGACATATATCACTCTCTCAACAGTAAACAAAATCCCATTGCTTTTTACTTCTTCTTGACTAGAGCGTCTGATACAGTTGATCACAGTTTTCTGCTGGACAAACTGTATCGAATTGGTGTACGAGGAGTGGCAAATTAATGGGTGGCATCCTATCTCAGAGAAAGGAAACAAATTGTAGTATTAGATCGAAATAGGTCAACAGGAAAAAACGTTAATACGGGTGTCCCTCAAGGCTCAATTTTGGGACCTGTTTTATTCATAGTTTTTGTCAATGACATAGTGTACTCATGTCCTAATGCTCAAAAAATTATCATGTACGCTGATGATACTAATATTCTTGTATCAGAAAACAAATTAGAAAATGCTGTAATTAGAGCAAGTATCTGTGGTGATGACTTTCATGAATGGTGTTTGTTCAATGGACTATTAATTAATTTATCAAAAACATTCTTTATGGTATTTACAACGAAAAATATAAATCACGACATGAATGTTTCAGTACGAGTGAATCATAGCTCAATAGAATAGGTAGGCTAGTTTAAGAGAGGATGGAAACTTCCCTTGCGTGATCGATGCATTAATAATGGAGAATAAGAAGGGGGCAATGATGGAACTACATGCTTTTATTTCTGATACGGGGATTTTATCAGGGCCAGTGGACCTCTTATTGGGTAGTTGTTTAATCATTTTTCATGAGGCAAAAACACGTAAGAATAGTCTTTTAGCTATATTCAGAAAGCATGAATGGACTAACTTAATATTTACCGCCCCATCAATTCAAAACTTCTAATTTCATATCAAGTACATGTCAATGGTGTTAAACTGATAATATATCTGCGAACATTCAATACTTTGGAGCAAAAACTTTAATTCTTTGGGGTCTTCAACACTGTTTCTCTGCATAACCTCGAATTCGCTTGAATCGGGATCATAAAATCTTTCTTTCGCATTCTTGTCTAGACAACCATTAAAGACTCCATATTTACTGAGAGGTTTGGTCTCGGAAGGATCTTCCTCAACTATTTCTCCCTTCAAAATATAATCAGCTTCAATCTCAAACTGATTCTTTTGTTCATTCCCATATTTACTAAATGGTTCGATTTCGGTAGGCTCCTCCTTCACTACTTCTCTATTCAAAATATCGTGAATGGCATCAAAGTGAGTCATACTCGCGATTTGTTCATTTTCACCGTCCTCGATATCTGTTGTTGAAGGTTCTGCCTTACATTTGTAGTGTTTCAAAGCCATTATGGAATATTTACGAGGAGAAAAGGTAAATCAGAAACGACACAAACACTATTTCAATCTCAGATTTTTCATTGATCTGAGATTTTAATATGTGAATGTGAATGGACAATGGACCAGTTTACTGTGACGTCACGCCAAAGGCAATTTGTGACAAGTGACATTTCGACAGTATTGCCACAGGTCAATTGGGAATTCAAAATAAGAGGATGTTCCCTCTGGTGTCGATTTTGGAAACTATACATACTTAATTACTCTCGTTTCGGACGTCCATCGTCTTAATGGATTTAGGGCCGGTATTATAAATATGTTTTGAAGTTAACTTTAATTTTATCAGTCAAGTTAACTTGAGCTTCAAAATGTCAGTATTATAAAGGTACCATTTATTAAATAAAAAGAAGAAGAAGGCAAAAAGATAACCTACAATTTTTCTCTTGGCAAAACGATCCCGTTGAACTGGAATAAGTTTTCATCATTTTCCATGAGAAAATTAACGTAACGTTCTGGTGCAGACTAATCTAGGATTGAGTGAGTTTTTAGACAGACGATGGGCTCTTGAAGAAGAATCCAGTCCCTTCCCAAAATCTTCCTGTATCGTCTGTGGGCAAGATAAAAGTGAAAAAGAGGACCTTCAAAGAGAGTTGTGAGGAAAGAAAATAGAGTTAAGAAGAGAAAAAAAAAGATTATTCAACATACCGAAAATTATTCATACAGTATGGAAAAAGGGTGGCTATAAATGTATATCTAGGTGATGACACATTGTTTACTTTTCGAAATATTAATGTTTATATGATTTTAGCCATTGTACACTTAAAACTTGTCGAATCTCTTGTGATTGTTGACATTCAATGAAATTCTGGTTTACCTGGTGAATATTCTGTTGACTATTGTGTGTGTGGCTAAGAAAAAAAGTGAAAAAGGGAACCTTCGAAGAGAGTTGAGAAGAAAAAAAAAAGAGACTTAAGAAGAGAAAAAAGAGATATTATTCGACATACCGAAGATTATTCATACAATATGGAAAAAGACTATATGTTTATCTTGGTGATAAGGACACATTTTCACACCATCTTGTTTGTTTTAAATGAAATAAAAAAACTGTTTTTGTTAGTTTTATTTTTAATTCGAACATTCGACGATATCAATGCAATTTCCTCTGTCACCTTTCTAATAACACTGCTAGCAGTTGACTTGTGAATACCCCCATAATCTCCAGCAACTACCAAGAATGAACCAGTTGCATAAAATCTGAGTGTAATCAACACTTGTGTTACTGGCGATAGAGGATGATTTCTAAAAATAAAAATATTTATAATTCTACAATAATTAAAATAGGTATTAGAAATGCTGACCTATTAGTTGGTCTTTGTAAATTTGCTTCAATGTGCCCCATTAACATTCGTACAGACTCTCTTGATGGTCGAAATCGGTTTTTAAATTCTGTTTCGTTCAACAAGGTGAAATGGTCTAACCGATTCCTAAATATCTTTTGTCGCCGAGGGGCTTCAACAATATTCACAGCATCTTCTTCATCATCGGTTAAAAGTTCCTCAAAAATAACGTGGATATCGTTTGCTAACATTTTGCGAAAACGAAAAATCAAAACAATAAAATTGAGGTTATATGACTCATATTGACAGGAGCAGGAGAATTGTCGACGATCGAAAACCATCATTTTCTACAAAGTTAACTTTAACCGACACCCGTTCCACCCGATAAAGTTAACTGCTACATTTTGAAGTTAACTATAACATGTGACGTCATCCACAAGTTAACTTCTAGTTATCTGTCGAAATAGTTTTATAATACCCACCCTTGAAAGGTTTTCCATCCATTCCATCCATTGAGACGATGGACGTCCGAAACGAGAGTAATCAAGTTACCACATCGTCTACAACCTTCAAACAAACTATACATACTTACATTAGTGATTTTTCTTCGAACTTAACCATACAAACCGGGTTACCAATAATTAACCAGTCAATATTCCTCGAGGTGTATTCCAAACTATGACGTAATAGTTAACCAACCACACAAACCAGCTCACTGAGATAGTTTGACAGAGTAGTTATCTTGTTGGAGGTTAGGTTTTTTGTTTATTCATATGGAATGATAAGGATAAACTTGTCGAATTTCTTGTGATTGTTGACATTCAATGAAATTCTGGTTTACCTGGTTAATATTCTGTTGACTATTGTACGTCCTCGAGTGAAAAAATGAGTGATTCTAGTTCAAATCATTATTGTTATGTACCTCAATGTGATTCATTGTACTGGAATGGGTTTTTATCATTTTCCGTGAGAAAATGAATGTAACCTACTGGTGCAGACTAATCTAGGATTGAGTGAGTCTATAGACAGAGAACGGCCTCTTGGGATCTTGAGGGAGAATACAGTTCCTTCCCAAAATGTTCCTGTATCGTGTGTGGCCAAGAGAAAAAGTGAAAAAGAGAACCTTCGGAGAGAGTTGAGAAGAAAAAAAAAGATACTTAAGAAGAGAAAAAAGAGTGGCTATATATGTGTATCTAGGTGATAAGGACACATTTTCACACCATCTTGTTTTAAATGAAATAAAAAAACTGTTTTTGTTAGTTTTATTTCTAATTCGAACATTCACGAATGATAATTTCTTCGAAATAATTCATAATAATTCTCGATGACTTCACTGAGCTGTCCAGAAACTTCAAAAAATATTTTTTTGCAAGCAATTTAGAGCATACCTTGTCTCCTTCAAAAAGAGTTTTCGCAAATAATATTGTCTTAAGATTTAAATACACCTCTTCACTAGAGTCTTGAAATGAATAACACTACACAAAAAACTGACAAACAATGTAAGTCTGGTTTAAATTTTCGCCACTCTGGCGCTGGCATCTAATTTTGAATTTCCAATAGACCTTTTCACCACGACACGTTACGCGCAAGCGCATCCGCCATGTTGAAAAAACGGGAAATATGAAAATTTCGGACACTTTAACTTGCTTGTTTTTTTTGGCCTGTCTAGTACGGACAATATATCAGTAACGGGAAAATAGCGCATATTCACGGGTTATACACGTTTAAAGTGTCCGAAAAACATAGCGGAAAATGAAGCAAGCGCACAAAATATTTTCTAGAATGAAAAGGCCTATTCTCATTTTATCCATGGACTAGAGGTTAAATTACACAGGCTTGCATTCGATAACTTTTGAGTCATTGTTTTAATATGAACAGTTGTTTTGACCTATTTCTCATGCCCTGAATTTAGTGGTACTCGCCATTTTTTTCTATCACATTAGGTTTTTTACAAACTCAAAAAATTAATGGATAAATAAAAAATATATATAACTACAATTTTTACTCCTATAGCTTCCTAGTGTTATAAATTTGTCACACCAATTTTTTCTAAAACTATTTTTTCAAAGAAAAATTATTGATTTTCATTTTGTTCATCATCACAAACGACTTTCTTTCAATATAAAAAATGTTTAAAAAAAAACAGGTTATTGAGGATTAATAAATTTTAGGTATATTTTCTCTTGTTTTAGTTCCTTTAATTTCCATTTAAGATTTTCATCTACCTATTACCTAACTACCGTTATATTCATTTTCGGAGATTCAGTGGAATTCATAGACTATTTTGTATTTTTTCGTAAAATAATATTTTGTGTCCACTAATGATAATGTGCTCTTCATACCATATCCTACCCTTCCTTCATGCTTTTTCGTCTTTGACCCAATAAAGACAGATTCCCATCTAAGCAGCCTTTGTCGTGTTTGTCCCATATTTATTATAACCTAAGGAGGACAATATCAAAGATTATTGTTCTACTACTACTCTTTGACAATATCATATGGTTGTTTAACTCAAAAAGTGTCTACCAAATAGCATTGAATAATGTTTCAGATTGTAGCCAGAATGGCGCTCGTGTACTAGAGGGTGTGGTCTAAATTTCGTTGTTTCAGATTAAATTCAATTTTTTTATTATGCTTTGAAAATGGCGCATTATGAAGTGGATGTTAGTCTTTTTTTCTCCAATTTCAGTATCGACTGCCTCAACTTTCTGCACTTTATGAACGGTATTCTGGTACAGTAGCGCCATATTAATTCAATAATTTTTTAGAGACACTTTTTGTAACACAGATGTCAAAGTTGTTTGCAGATGTTTACCTTGCCTCGACCAAAGAGTAGAGGTAGAAGAACTATTATACTTCGAGCCACGTTCTCATAGACCAAAATGGTAGTCACGCATTCTCGTGCTGCTAGCCACTACTTCCAACAAAACAAAAACATCATAACCCTATCTCATGGGGGGGGGGATTGGCGCGGTGGGTTAGCGTCCGACTCATGATCGAAAGGTCGTGAGTTCGATTCTCGGCCAGGGCAGAAATTTTTCATTTAATTTGAGAGAATTAAATGTTAAATTCCGTAGCCGGGCCGAGGATGGTCCTCGACGATTCGCTGTTGCGTTCAAATTAACAGTGCTGCTCCTAGGTGGCGTATGGAGTTAGTAACAAGGCCTACCCAGAACACTGTGTGAATGTTACATTCTATGTTGTGATTGTCCTGAAATAAATTAATATGGGATGCAGTATTGCTTAGAGCAAGACAACCTGCATCCCAACATACAATAAACTCCTTGTCTACGCCGGTTAGAGGCCGGATGGGGACGGATTCCCCGCAAGGAGCGGATGCTGGGCATATGTCTACGGACGAAACCCATTAAACAGAGAGAGAGAGAGAGATAACCCTATCTCATACTCATTCTGCCACTATAATTATAATGGCGTCCGAAAACTACATGTGTAATGCAGAAATTTCAACAACTGCTATTGAAATAGGTGAAAATGAACAAGTGGAGAGTGGGCCTTACTTTAATGCCTTTCATGATATTTTGGAAGGAGAAATTGTGAAAGAAGAGGCCCCCGAAATCACACCATTTAATGAATATAGAGATGAACAAAACGCAAGTGGGAATCAGTTTGGTGCTATTCATATTTTGAAGGGAGAAATAGTAGAGGAAGATCTAACTGAAACCAAACCGTTCACTGAATATGAAGTATTAAATGATTGTCTAGACAAGAGTGTGAAGGAAAGATTTCATGATCCCAATTCAAGAGAATTCGAGGTTAGGTGGACAAATAGTGTTGAAGACCCCAAGGAATCAACGTTCTCTCCAACTCGTGAGTTTCAATTTAGAAGTAATGATGATTGTTTGCAGCTATATATATATATATATATATATATATATATATATATATAATATATCTATATAAAGTTTAACACCCTGGAGATGAAAATTAGATGGTCTTGATCTGAGATAACTGTGTCAGATTGATTTTTCATATCTTCAGGGGTAGCAGCAAGTTGAACGATTTCGCAGCAGAAGTTCTATTTTTATCGGTTTTAACAAGTGCAATCACCGATAAATTATCATTGCACGAGTTTATTTGGTGAGAGAATATAATGAAAATTATCAGATAAAATAAACTTCTTAAAGTCAAACTGATAGTCTGTCAATAAATTTAATTAGAAAGAGTTGACAGTTTTTTATCATCTCAGCCAATCACATTAGTCGGAAATGTACCATGTGACACGTGAATTATATTCTCAAAATAATTTTAAATATATATATATATATATAGAAATGTACATATATTATATATTCCTGAAAACTTTTTCAATAACAATTTTTTTTCCCATATGTAGCCAACTTTATGACGAACACTGTATATATATATATATATTTTCTTCAAATTCTCGGAATAAAGGTCTGATTCAGTCAATTCATATAATTTTTCTTAACGACGTTTCGACATGGTATTTGTCATCATCAGGTTAAAACACTAAAATTAAAAATATGGAGTTTGAGAAATTTAACTTAACACAATATTGAAATGTATGCACTAAAATAATTCTTGAAAAACATATGGTTCGAACTATAACATGTTATTTAACTCAATATAAAAATATTTGTAACATTTATGAGTATTCACTTACAAATTATTTTATTTGAGTTTTGCGTTCGCATCTTACGATGGTTACTGTGGGAGTGTGACCTGCGTTGAAGTTATCGGGAATGGTTTGTTTATTTTTCATGCATTTTAACCCTCTTCATAAGTAGGTACATGGGATTGTTTATATTGAGTTCTATTATATGGGCCGGACTGTATTTTTATTTTTTTGGCAGCATGTAAAGATCAGTTTTCATTATGATTACTTTAAACAGAGTTAAAAGAGGTTGTTATAAATCTGGCTTAAGTTTTTGATATCATTTCTATTGTTAATGCTATTGGGGTCTTTTTTAATATGTATCATTTCAAGGAATGTTCTTACTCTTGGATTCCTTTCTTTGGTCAAAATTTCAACGTTGTTAGTGTCAAACTTATGTTGATTTTCTTTTTCGTGTTTTGATAAGGCTGTAATGTCGGTTTTTGAGTATTTGTGGGCTTGTACTCGTTTCTGCAAATATTGTTTTGTTTGACCTATATAGGTACTTTGACAGTCTTTACATGGTATTCTATATACTGTATGAGTTTGTTTGTTTTTTGGTATTTCTGGTTTTAATTTTGAATAAATGGTTTTGTTTGTATTTTTCAGTCGTGTGCAATAGTTATGTTGTGTTTTTCCATTGTTTTATTAATTTTTTCGATATTTGTTTATGTATGGTAAAGGGTATGTTGTTGTTTTCTTTACTTCATTATCATTTTTATTGTAGATCGCATGTATTCGTTTTTTTATTGTTTTTTCTGCAAAGTGGCTGGGGTAATTATTTTCTTTTAATATATATTTAATTATTTCTATATTCTTTTTCCTGAATTTTGGGTGAGCAAGCTTTATAGCTCTGTCAGTTAAATTCTGAATAAAATTTTTTTTGTAACTAAGGGGTGCGTTTGACAAATAGTTAGTGTAACGATTTGATGCATTTGGTTTAATAAACCAGTTTGTGAAAATTTTCCCAGTATTGCGTGTATTATTGTTGTGTAGAAAGTTTATTTGTTTTTCTATTTCTTTTCTATTGTAAATTTCAATCTAGGATGATAGTTATTAAATTTTTCTAGAATTTCATCAACTTTGTCAATAGGGATACAGGTTAAACAATCGTCTACATATCGTTTGAAGAATATTGGTTTGATGATCTTTTCTTCAACATACTCCATAACCAGATTTGCTACTGTTGCAGCAATTGGAGATCCCATTGCAATTCCGAATATTTGTGAGTAGTATTTATTTTCATATTGAAAGTATGTTGAGGTTAAACATAGTTCAATTCCTTTTAAAAACTCTTCCAAGGTTAGTGTTGTGTGATTTTGTATTTCATGCCATTTTTCTCTTATGATCTCTATCGCTAATTTTGTATCTATATTTGTATATAAAGAAACTATATCTAGAGAGATTATTATATGATTTTGTGGAACTGTTATATTGCGGATAAATTCCACAAATTCCCAGGAGTTTTTCACATAGTAATCATTTTTTCCAATAACATTTGAAAGAATTTCTAGAGGAATTTTGACAAATTGTAAGTGGCTGATTGAATATTGCTGACAATAGGGCAAGGGAATTCAGTTTTGTGTAATTTGGGCAACCATATTGTTGGAGGTTGGCGTTGTATATTGAGTTTGTTTTTGTTACCTGATCTATAAGGGTTGGAGAACCAATTATTTACTAATTTATTAACTTTCGCTTGAAGTTTTTCTGTGGGGTTGAATCTCTCTTTTCTATATGTGGTTTTATCCATTAGCAAATTTTCTAGTTTTTCTTTGTATTCAGATATTTGCATAATTACTGTTTTGTTAGTTTTATCAGCTCTGAGTATAAGTAATTCGGTATTTTCCTTCAAAAAAGTTTTAGTTTTTTTAAAAGTTTGTTGAAGATATTTTTTGAATTTTTTGTTCGTTTTTCAAAACTGGTTTTGAAGTTGGTAATGATGTTATTGATTTTGTGTCTGATTTCATTCTGATTTTCGCTCGTTTGATAGGTAATTCCAGATTCTAAATTTGCAATTATCGATTCTGTAGGGATTTCCCTATTTTCGTAGTTGAAATTTTGACCAAGACTCAAGGTATATAAAATGTCTTCAGGAATATTTGTGTCAGTTAGGTTTTAATATATATATATATAAATATATATATATATATATATATACAAAACATATACAACATATACAACATATACATATACAAAAACTAGCTGACCCAACAGACATCCTGTCCAAATTTCTATATTCCCTGAAATGTTTTTCCTAAAAACTCTCGTCTGCGTAGAATTTCTTTTATCCTGTTTTTCTTTGTGTTGTTCCATCTAGGTTATGCTTATGACTCGACTCTGCCCGCTTCCCGTTATCTCCTTTTCCTGTTATCCTGTAATCCCGATATTTTATTTATTTATATATATATATACATATCCTGAGGCTATTGGATTCTGTCCAAAAAAGGGCAATTCGTCTCGTCGGTGATGCCTCGCTTACAAACTCGCTCACTTGTCTGGAACACCGTAGAAAAGTTGGCGATTTGTCTCTATTTTATAGATATTTTCATGGGCGATGCTCTTCTGAAATATCAACAATCGTTCCTGCTTTGGCAGTCTCTTCGAGATTAACCCGTCAAGCTCAGTCATCACACCCCTTTGTGGTCACTTTGGAGACCTGCAGAACATCACTTTCCAAAGACTCGTTCATCCAACGAACAGCGAGGCTATGGAACTCATCCTAGGAGGTGTTCCCGAAGCATACAACCTTCAGAAATTTAAGAAGAACACCAACTCTACCTTCTTTCCCTAGGTTCCCACGATGTTCTCTGAACATTACAGGATATCCCTTTTCGTGGGAACCAGAACATAAAAAAAAAAAAAAATATATATATATATATATATATATATATATATATATATATATATAAATGTTCATATATTATATATTCCTGAAAACTTTTCCACGACCAAAAAATTACGCATCCCATCGATCAAATTGTGTTATGGTCTTCAAAAATCTCATAGAAAAAAGCACTTTCAATTTAGAATCAATAACTTTTCTGAAAACCTTTCTTTCCTAAAACCTTATTCGGACTATTACAAACAACAAAAATGTTTTGTGTTTGTTATATATTCCTGAAAACTTTTCCAGGAAAAGAAATTTCCAATAACTTTTCTAAAAATCCTTTCCCTAAAAACCTTATTCGGAGTATGTCAAATATTCAAAAAAACAATTAATCAAATCATGCCAGCCGTTGTTTATATAAAATAAAATAAAATACCCTGACCGGGATTTGTTCCTGTGACCTTCTGCTGCTGAGCTATTTCCTCGTTTGGTAATGAATGATTAGATAGTCTTTTTCTTCGCCAAATTTCTTATATATCCGAATTTTTCAATTTCCGGGCAACTTTCCTGTTTTTTTTATCAACTTTCGTATCAACCGTCCTTGGGCTATTACAGCCATTCTCACGTTTTGCGCTTACAAAGAATCGAGATTCATTATATAGATAATTGAGTTTTTATCATGAGAAAAAAAGAAGCTTACTTTCGATTTGCCAATAGATTTTTCTTAAAAATATTTTTCAAATGGTATTTTGAGTTTATACCAGATAACAAAAACCAAATTTTTTTATCCAATTCCCTATTTCTGAAATAAAGTTGAATAACTGTTGAAATACCATACACAGGACACATACCCCTATATTTCCCTGACTTTCAAAGTTATCTCTGTTCTATGAAATAATTTACATTGTAGTTTTTTCTAAAATGAACAGGAGCTTATAGAACTTTGTCAAATCTATGTTATTGTAAATAGAAATTGAAGTTGCACTTCAATTTCAGATTTTTGGGAAAAGACGAAGTGTAATGCTGGTGAATTGACAACAGCTAAAGTCAACTATTTTAATAATGGGATTATGATAAAGAATGAATATGAATCTGAGTGTACTGACGATTCGTCAACAAATAATGCAGAATCGAAAATGGAGACACCCAAAACTGAGGATGACATTGATATCATTTACGAAGTTGTCAAACCCCAAATATACGAAGAAAAATCAAGTGAAAAAAATGAAACTGATATATTAATTGGAAAGGAACTTACACCAAACTTTACTCATGAACTTCTAATAGGTAAGAGATTTATTCATAATTCATAATTTGATCACATTATTGTGCATATAAACCAAGATACACCCAGTTTTGTATACATCCCCTGTATAATCACTCCAAATATATCACTGACTACTTTTCTATATACTTTAACAATTATGTAAAAAACTTGAGATAACTGAAATCAAGCATCCCACCTTTTTTTTACATAAAAGGACATTTTTTGGTCAATAATTTTTAACACGTTAAGCCCTGCATTTAACTGTTGCCTTACTTCAACCTACCCTTGGGACCGCCAGGAGTCATAGATACCTTCTTTTGAAGCAGTAATAATTTGCTCACTTTAGCAGTCTGGTACACATGCTTAGTAGATCCCGTTTTCTCTCTTTTATTGAAATCTGGAATACTTTTGGAAGAACAAAAGTCTTCCGTGCCCCATAGTTTGTCAATCAAATTTTTTCTCTGTTTTGATTTTTTGTCCATTTTTTTTATTGGCTTGATTCCTTTCCAAGTATTTTGAAAAAATTTCAACTTAAAGCTTTAGAGTATAATCATTAATGTTGAAGCCTAATTCGCCTGTGTTCATTTTAAGATGATTTTCGAGAAATTCAGCAGCTGAAAACTTCCGTTTCGCTTCTGATTATGGTTTTATGTGCAAAAAATTCTTCCACTCATGAGATATGTTGCTGTTCTGAGGGAATGCAATGGGAAGCTCAAACTCTGGAGTTGAAATGGAAGCATGTTTTATATTTTTGTAAACATTTAGTCTAATAATACATTTTCTCAAAAATACAGCCGATAATAATGAAAATGCACTGTTTTCTTAAGCAAACACTGGCGGTATGGTGATATCAACTTCTTCCATGTCATTATCTACTTCCAATAAAGAATTTTTCGTCTCTCAATCGAGAAGAATGTTCCACTTAAAATTATTTTTCTGTAATCTTGAAAATCCAAGATGAAATATTTGAGTCGAATCGTACCCTAAAAGAAATATGGCATTTATTTTGAATTATCAAATTGGCACCGCCATTCCAAATTATCTCAAAAAAACCGTTATCCACATTATGTAAACATTAGATATCACATGGATACTGATCCGCTAGCCACTTAAGAGCTAGATATAATTGATTTGGCTGCCATATCGGCGCCTTCATTTTGAATCTCGAAGTTCACAAAAAAACTGGTAATCTGCAAACTTCAAATCCCCAGAATCGGACCATAAATAACAATATTTGGCCGTGATTTTGATTTTTAAATTTTTTATGTACACTAAATAATTTTCACTAAATTGGGTTTACAAAACCACGATACGTGTTTCTCTATGCTGTAGCTTCTTCAGAAACTTATATCTCAGAAACTAAACATACAAAATCATTTGAACTCACACTTTTTTCTAATGACCCATCCTTCTATAACATAATAAAATTTCAGCCAATTCGACCGAGAGCCAATTTCCCATATGTTTTCATGCGGGGTTCTTTGTGTATCTGCAATACAGAACATTCTTGATATCCAGCCATAAATTCATTAAAAATGAAAAATATCTTGTTCCTCAAGACAGCTGACTACAAAAACCTATACAATAGGTGAATGTTGGTCGCATATCCATAAAAAACAACTACTTCCCTGGCTAATGCCTCGACGGACATTGAATGACATCCGACGGATAAACGTGCAAAGTTCTACAAGGTACTTTGCAAATGTTTTTTGCGAAATGGATCAATATTAACCACTCCACTCAGGCTGACCACCTGTAGACCGGTTTCGGGTATTTGCCCCTCGTCAGTACAGGGTGGGCCAAGCAGATAATGATTAATGTCTGCGTTACCTGACTGAAATAATAATGTCAGCTGTCTTGAGGAATAAGACATTGTTCATTTGTAATGAAATTATGACTGGCTATCAAGAATGTTACAGATTTCTGTCTTGCAGATATTTCTATCCTGAGATTCAGGATTACATTCAAAGTTGGTAATGTATTAGTTGCAATAGTTGAGTTGAGACCCACCCTGTACTGATGAGGGGCAAATACCCCGAAACCGGTCTGCAGGTGGTCAGCCTGAGTGGAGTGGTTAATATTGATCCATTTCGCAACAAACATTTGCAAAGTACCTTGTAGGACTTTGCACGTTTATCCATCGGATGTCATCGTGCAGCACATACATATAATACCAGATTGAGAGACCAGTTGCTGCCAGCTGTGCATCACACTGCCTTGTATCAGAAGAATTTTGAATACATAGGATGCAAATGTTTCAATCACCTTCCTGACTCAATAAAAAATGTGACAAATGTTCATATATTTTAAAAAAATGTTAGAAAATTCATAATTGAGAAGAATTGCTACACATTAGAGGAGTTTTTCAATTAGGTTAGTGATTTTCAATTATGTATTATGTTCAATTATGAATTATGTTCAATTATGTTCTTGTCTGTTTTCCTTTTTAATGTGTGTCTTATGCTAACTTTGAATGATTTTACTATTACTGACTTTGTATTTTACTTGGACGTATTTACCAATTATTATATTTTTACAATTTATTGCCCTTATGTAATTTAATTGGAAATAAAATTTATTATTATTATTATTATTCAATGTCCGGCGAGGCATTAGCCAGAAAAGTAGTTGTTATTTGATGAATATGTGACCAACATACACCTATTGTATAGGTTTTTGTAGTCAGCTGTCTTGAGGTATTAGACATTTTTAATGGAACAAATTTTTGTTATAGTCAGATATAAAAGGTTTGTAGAATTATCTATTTCCATTTCTTTCGTAAATCTATTTGAAGGGTGAATTGCATGGATAAAGTAGAAGAACATTTCATCGATGCAATTTACCCTTCAATTAAATTCACAAAAGAAATGGAAACAGATGACATTTTTATACCTGACTAAACAAAATCAGTAATAAACATAACTTTTCTATTTCCCATAAACCTTTATATAAAGACGATACACAGTACCTCAACACATCTATACCAACATAAATTAGCCGTGTATAACAGTATGATACATGATCAATATTCCTCTTTCTGAAGAAAATGTTAATGAAGAATTGAATATAATTAAACAAGTTGCATTTAATAACGGTTATAGTACCAACCTTATGGTTAATAATCTTTCAAGAAAACTTTATAAATAAGCTATAATAGAAGTGTTTCCTACTCTAAACAAAAATTCAAAGTTATTACATATTTAAGCCATCCTACCGAAAAAATTTCAACTTTTTTGCGTAAAAATAACATCAATATCGCAAATAAAACAGATAATAATTTAAGTAAATTTATTAAGAACAATAAAGGTAAAACTGGTGAATCTGGAGTATATAAATTAACTTGTGGCACTTGTGCTAATTTTTTTAAAGGCCAAACAGGCAGAACATTGGCAAAAAAATATCGGAACATAAAAACTGTTTTGTCAATGAAAAAAACAAATCCAACTTTTGCCACTTAGGTCTTGTCGGAGAAACATTGTTATGTTAAAGATTTCAAAACATTACATATAGAAAACAAAGGTTTTGAACTCGACCTTCAATGAAGATTAAACAGGTAATCGATATACTCCCCATTCTAGAATAGATTGTATTCCCGGAAAAGGTATAAAACATATCTACCCATATATTACTTATCCATTAGCATACTCGATAAACAAATCTGTGGAGCTGGAAAAACTTCCTTTGGATCTTAAAATCGGTGTTGTTACACCAGTTTTAAAAAAAGGTAATCAACTTTATCTAGAAAACTACAGACCAATCACTATTCCTACAGGACTCTGTGAAATTGTTGAAAAATGCATATATAAACATATGTTGGCATTCCTATTCAAATTTAACATCTTAACAAAACATCAACATGGGTTTCTTCCTGACAGGTCAACGGAAGGTGCCACTGCAGGCTTTTTTTATTATTTTCATAGCCAACTTGATAGAAAGAGGTATATAGGTGCACTTTTCTTTGACCTCTCAAAGGCTTTTGATTGTATAGATATATCAATTATTGTAAACAAACTATATCCATTGGGTTTTAGAGGTGGCTTTCTCCACTGGTTATCCTCATATCTCAGTATGAGAAAAATTTGTGTGAATATTGAAAATAACATGTCTGAATTTAAAGATATCGAAAGGGGAGTTCCCCAAGGATCCGTCTTGGGCCCCTTGATATTGTTATTATACGTCAGTGACCTCCATTTACATACCAATGCTGATTACACTGTATTATATGCTGATGATACAACTCTAGCAGCAGATGCTGAAACTTCCAGTGAACTTGCTTGTTAACTCAACATCCTGGCAGCAAAATTTACACTATGGTGCGAAAAAAACTCCTCAATACTAAACTCCAATAAAACTGTAGCCATGCACTTCACGTCTAGGAATCAATCAACTAGTCACTTCACTATCAAAGTGGAAAAAGAGGATATCCGACTATCCACGACAACTAAATTTCTAGGGGTAATGCTTGATAGCACTATAAGTGACTATGTCTGTAAAAAAATAAACAGTGGCTACTATGCTATTCTGCAACTAAGAAATATATTCAATAATAAACAGCTCCTTCAATAATAAACAGGCCTTATATCATACAATATTGTGACGTGGGGTAGTGTATCTAGTGTGACCAGGATCTTTGTTGCTCGAAAAAGGATCATCAGGTTGATATTCAATCTTAATTTCAGGCAAACCGTTAGAGAACACTTCAAAACCTATGAAATCTTAACATTCCCTGCAATTTACATATATAAATATATTTTATATGCTAAATATAATTCCTCGGTATTCACAAAAAAAAATAACTTTCATAACTACTCAACACGATATGGAGACCAGTTTTGTGTGCCGAAACTTTCTACAACCCTTTATGAGGCTAGTGCCCAGTATAATGGATTGAGATTCTTTAATCATCTCCCATCAACTCTGAAAAACATCACTGACCATAAAATTTTCAAAAAAACCCTCAAGAAATATCTATTAGAGAAGTGTGTGTATAATATTTCTACTGATTTTATGTCTATATCTATATGTTTATATATTCTACTGATTTTATGTGCTGATGTATGTTTATATACTTTGCTCTTGAACTGTCTTTTCTCTTTTTTTGCTAATGTATATTTATGTACTCACTGGCAGTGTCTTTGCTCTTGAACTGTCTTTTTTTCTTTCGATTTTTCTCATGTCACATGTCTTATATCAGCATTGTATGATCAAAAAAGATGAATAAATATTATTATTATTAGACTTCGTCCTATCAATTACCTATTGGATTATCCTCAATATCCATAATTTGATTTATATACCTACTACTACCTGCTTTGATTATTTGACATACGTCTTGATTGTTGAATTGGTATTATCTTCACCTGAAGAAGCTATCGTATAGCGAAACACGTGTTGTGATTTTGTAAACCCAGTTAAGGGAAAATCATGAGCCTTTTGTTTGTTCAAATGATTTTTGTCACCACATTCTGAACTTCTCCCAATTCAATTTCTAACAAACAAAAATCCGCAAAACATAAATTTGTGGAGACAAAGCTACTTTGCTCCCAAAAACGTGATTTTCTTTGATGAAAAAGTCATAAAATCTCTATACAAAATTAATTTGTTCGGGGTTGCCGTTAGATTGAAAGGAATAAAACAATAATGGTGTAATGATATCAAATAAATATAAGAAGCTAACAAATCATAATCGTAAGTTTTCTAACCCAAATTGCCAATTTCACAATTTTCCGTGATCAACTGGAGCTCATCTCGGTCTGCGTATACGTGTAGAACGAATTTTCAAAAGTAATTAATTGTTCTTCCTTTCGAATGGAATGAACAATGTTGCCAAATGCATAGGAAGCCAACTTGTCCGTTACATGGATGGGCAAAAAAATATGTTGAAAAGGGTACAAATTGGCATCCAGCTAATTTTTAGTGCACTAGTAGAAAGTGTCATTTAACACCATTTAATGAGATCATGAGGCAAACCAATCTATCAGAAGAATAACACAAAAATTGAAAATTTGTTTTTTTCATTGAATTGAAATTTGCTTCTTATTCATATTTCTTTTTTCTTTAGTTCAACCATTTGTTTCCACTTTTCAACTGCATTTCATTTTTTCCTTTTTCTTCAGACCCCGAATCTTGGCCTCAACAAAAAATAGAAGAGAATGGAACAGATCTGGCCAATCATACAAAGATTAATTTGAACAGTTTTGTGATGATCCAGAAACTCCCTGATTCTAAAAATCTAAAACATAAGACAATTCATACGGAGGAAAAATCCTTTCAATGCAACATTTGTTCCAAATTGTTTTCCCAGAAGGGAAATCTAACGAAACACAAGAAAATTCATAGTAGACCCTTTCAATGCAAAATATGCTCGAAATCATTTTCCCAAAAGGGGCAACTTACACAACACCTGAGATTTCATACAGGAGAAAAGCCATTCCAATGATAATTTGCCAGGAGAAAAACCCATTTCAAATGCAAATTTTGTCTTAAAAAAATTTTTGAAGGAAAAACATATCTTTGGCGGAACCAGAGAAAATTCATACAGGGGAAAAGCCATTTCAATGTGAAGTTTGTCCCAAGAGGTTTGCACTTAAGAACACATTGGTGTGCCATGAGATAATTCATACAGGGGTTAAGCCATTTCAATGTGAAGTTTGTCCCAAGAGGTTTGCATTCAAAAGCAATTTTTTGCTTCACAAGAAAATGCATATAGGGGAAAAACCATTTCCATGCAAAATTTGTTCAAAATCGTTCTCTCAAAAGGGGCATCTTATACAACACGAGGTAATTCATACAGGGGAACAACCATTTCAAGTGCAAAATTTGTTTAAAATCGTTTAACCGAAGGCTTCTCTTACTCACATGAGAAATTCATACAGGGGAAAAATCATTTCATGCAAAATATGTTTAAAATCGTTTAACCTGAAGACGACTCTTACGAGACATGAAAGAATTCATACAGGAGAAAAACCATTCAAGTGCACAATTTGTTTAAAATCGTTTAACCTGAAGGCTTCTCTTACCTCACATGAGAGAATTCATACAGGAGAACAACCATTTCAATGCAAAATATGTTTTGATTCGTTTAACAGGAAAGGAAATCTTAAGCAACATGAGAAAATTCATACAGGGGAAAAATCATTTCAATGCAAAATATGTTTAAAATCGTTTAACTTGAAGACGACTCTCACGAAACATGAAAGAATTCATACAGGAGAAAAACCATTCAAGTGCACAATTTGTTTATAATCGTTTAA
The DNA here is from genome assembly GCA_018342105.1 of Gonioctena quinquepunctata. NCBI lineage: Eukaryota > Metazoa > Arthropoda > Insecta > Coleoptera > Chrysomelidae > Gonioctena > Gonioctena quinquepunctata. The sequence goes on from JAFIRS010003002.1 coordinate 61,458, forward strand.
CCAGAAGGCTAATCTTACCTCACATAAGAGAATTCATACATGAGGAGAACCTATCCAATGAAAGTTGTCCAGATATTTTGCAAAAAGCACATTGGTGTGTTATGAGAGAATTCATACAGGGGAAAACCTGTTTCAATGCAGAATTTGTTTGAAATCGGTTTTCCAAAAAGGGAATTTACACACCAGATAATTCATACAGGAGAAAAACCATTCCAATGCAAACTTTGAATAGATTTGCATTTAAAACCAATTTGGTGTGTCATGAGAAAAATCATACAGGAGTGAAGCCATTTATTTCAATGTGAAGTTTGTCGCAAGAGTTTTGCACTGAAAAGCACTCTTTTGCTCCATAAGAAAACTCATATAGGGGGAAAACCATTTCAATACAAAATTTGTCTAAGAAGGTTTGCACATTGGTGTATTATGAGAGAATTCATACAGGATAAAAACTGTTTCGATAGAAAATTTGTTCAAAATCGTAATCCCAAAAATATTATGAACCATCCCAAGTAACATCATAGTGCCAAAAACTGATACTGCAACTCTTCTAAACTGTCACGTCTGGTGTACCACAAGGTAGTCACCTCGGCCCCTTTTTATTCAATATCTACATCAATGACATAAATTCATATTTGAGACACAGCCAAGCTCTGTATTTTGCTGACGACCTGACACTCTATAAAGCCATTACCTCTCTGAACGACTGTTATGAATTACAAATAGACTTGAACAACTTGAAAAGATGGAGTGATGTAAATGACATGGACCTCAATATCAGTAAATGTTTCACAATAACTTTCAGCAGAAAACCAACTCAAACAGAATTCGGCTATTCCATATCTGGTGAGCAGCTTCCACAGGTTAGCACTGCTAGAGATTTGGGAGTCACCCTGGATAGGAAATTGACCTTCAACTTTCACTATGAGAATATAATTGACAGAGCTTACAAAATGTTGGGCTTTGTATGCCGGAGTACGCAGGACTTCACAGATTCACTGCCTCATATTTCTTTACAACTCCTTTGTACGATCTTTACTAGAGTATGCTTCTACAGTATGGTGTATAGTATTTATATACACAACTTAGAAAAAGTACAAAACAAGTTTCTTAGGTTTGCTACATACAAACTTAACATTCCCTTAGATCATAATAGTTCAAATAATATCCGAAATACAATTGGAATTACCAGTTTAGAAGACCGCAGAATACAGGCAGACTTGACCCTTCTATTCAAACTGATCAAAGAACAGATACATTGTCCATCTTTGTTATCACAGGTCAGTCTCCATGTTCCGGCTAGGTGCACTAGAAACAATACTACTCTCTCAATATATTTTCATAGATGCAATTATGGCCTTTTTTGCCATTAGCTAGAATTGCCAAGAATGGTAATAGCATTGATTTGGATTTCTTTTCTCTGAGTTTGGAATCCTTCAAAAGCCGTGTAAAAAAGATCAAATTCGGTTGAACTGTCACAGATATCAAACAACATAAGGCTTCCTTTTTCCATATATTTTTCACTCCTCTGTATCGTATAGTATCTGCATTTTATTTTATTTGTATCTGCATTTTATTGTATCTATTCGTATGTATTGTATAGTTTCGTATTCTTAGTCATAAGTTAAATTTAGTAAATTCTATTCCAACTGTAAACTTTAAATGTAATGGTTTATCTTTAAATAAATAAATAAAAAGACTTATTTACTATCTATTTCTAGCAAAGGCTTTTGACACCGATAATCTTTCAATTCAATTTCAACGTCTGGAGCTGCTTGGTATCAGAGGAACCATATTAGATTTACTGAAAGATTATCTAACAAACAGAGTGCAGATTATCAAAATAAAAAATACATTAGTGGTCCTTTACCAACAAATATGGGCGCACCACAGGAAACCGTGCTGGGGCCGGTTATATTTCTGCTGTACATTAACAATATGTTCTCTGTTACAAACTTCCAAGGTAAATTGGTAATCGTACGCGGATAATACGGCAGTCTTTGATGGGAACACCAGGTCCGAAACATATGACAACGCAGAAATTGAAATGCAAAAAATATATAACTGGCTCAGTAGCAGCCTGCTGAGTATTAATATTGAAAAAAAAACATATTGATCACCTTCTCATCTATAGTCAAAGACCAACCATCCAAGGATAACCTATTGCTTCATAAATATTGTCAAAACTTTCTTAATTGCCCATGTCTAGCAATCCAGAAAACTCACTAGTCAAAATATCTAGGTGTGATAGTCGATCAACATCTGCGCTAAGTATCTATGATATAATTCTTACTGTAAGTTGGTTGAACAGTTCTATAGTAAATACTGAAGTGAGCATACCCTTTCATAACACAAACTATGGCCTTAAAGACTCTTTAACACCAATAATGAGACTAGGCAATGATCATTGTAATCTTGGGTTGAATATTTTTAATGTATCCAAAAAAGTAAAAATTGCTCTCAAAAGATGCTGCTAATGTTATCAGTCATAAATTCTCATCTTATCGTATGCTTTATTTTAATTTTACTTTCAAATGATTTTAATGTATTTTGATGAATTTCAATGTATTTAAGTATTTAAATGTATATCAATGTATCATAATCGGTGTGCAGTTGTCGCATGGAGTAGACGTGTGTGAAACTGCCGAAGCGAAGAAATTATTATTATAGTGGGAAAACGTAGTCGGAATTTTTCACCTATCTGTCTATAGTTTGTGCAAATTGAGAAATAAGTGCTGCTCAGATGAATTCATTAGCCAACTATCTGCATCCATCTTTGAAACCATGGAGGAGCCATTCAAAGAAGAAATCGACCTGTTGAAAAACGAGAATAAAAGTCTTAGGGAACAAATGCATAATCAACAAGTTGTGATCGGTAGTTTAATTGTCAAGCAGGAGCGCATTGTGATTGCTTTTTTAAAAGCTAAAACTGAATTTTCCATGGGATACAAGAAACAAAAAATGAGATCTGCAGTGAATTAATACAAAATCTTATATCTGAGAGGTTACAGTTCGAGGTCAATCAACACGAAATTGAGAGGTGTTACAGAATTGGAAAAACCGATGGGAAAAAAACGCGACCATTAATAGTGATGTTTAATGGAAGTTGGAGAAGGAATATGGTTCACAGCATAAAAACTTTTTAACAAAAAATCAAACCTACGAAATACGGAACTGAAAAGTAAAAAATAAAATAAACCTTCTTAGTCTCAATAACTAAGCTCCTAAACTAATGTAAGTAACTAATTTTGAGTCGGCGCCAAAGAAACAAGCAAATGAATTAGGTAAGGCGTAAAATGATGGCATCGAGTTGCGCAGTGACATTCTGATAATTTTTTTGAAGTAATTTAATGATCTTCGTTGATTGTTCGTTCGACGCCGACTCGAAATTAGTTACTTACATTAGTTTAGGAGCTTAGTTATTGAGATTTTATTTTTTACTTTTCAGTTCCGTATTTCGTCGGTTTAATTTTTTGTTAAAAAGTTTTTATTTTTCAATTTTTTGTGGCTAAAATCTACTAATTACTACCTACTTGTTTTTTTATTACTTCCAAAATACTTACTTACCCACCTTACTTCAACAATTACCAGTTAAATAATATGATTATCTATTTTTACTATTTGTTGTAATATAAATTATTTTTGTTGTTCTGGTTAGTTTATTTCATTACTTTGTATATCATTCCATCCTCTCATAGAATATAATGATTTTGACGGATGTGGAATAATGACAGTAGCGATCTGTCATTGTCAACTACATATGTGTGTGCCAATGTTCACAAGTGAAAAATCAATCATCCCCTATTTTTCTACCCGTAAGGGTGGATAATTTCATTCGAAATCCAAATATGAGGTAGACCCTATCTATTAAAAAAAGAATCATCCAAATCGAAGTAGCCTTTCAAATCTACCGCGTATATCATGTTGAAAATCGCACAAATCCAATCGCTCCCTCTGGCGAGGAACCGAACGAAAAACTAGTTGAACGAAAGACTCCGCACGAATAGTGAGTGATTTAAAATGCGCTGTTTTAACGCTTTCGCTATTTTCAATCCGCAAAGGCAACGCTTGCTGCTATTTCCGCTACACGCTTACGCAACCTATATACAGTCCACATCGAAGAAGAGTTGGAAGTCGCCTAGTAATCCAGTGCAATTACGGAAATTATTGGAAAAAAAAAACATAAAATTATGTAGTTTGCGGATTATGAAGAATCGATAGGGGGGTGTATTCTGAGCATATATTCCAATTTGAGGGATTCTGGCGAAGTCAGCTCTAGGTCATTTCGATGAAAACGCGTTTAATTCGATATCTCGAAAACGGTTAGTGTTAGGCAAAAAATGGTGGAGACCTTTTCTCTTCTAAATTAAATTTACTAACTTTTTTACCTGAAACTTTTTTTTTTTTTATCAATATTTTTCAATTTATTGCTTCCGAAAGGCAAAAATTTTACTTTTTTTCCTCCCTTTTTTTTATTTTTCGCCATTTTCTCCCCAACCGTTCAATTTTATTGAATTTTACGGATTATCAAAGTGTAGATCTTTTAATTATGAACAACTTTTTTGTAAAACATTTTTCTGTAATTCCAATACCTTCAGAGTTATATATTACTTTACCGAGCGAAATCCGCGCCATTGTCGCAATATGTGTATTCACGGACACACTGCAATGACCGCATTGAAGAATACTCCGGATTTGATTTCTCTGACTGAAGTTTTTCTACAAGCTAAAGCAGACAAAACAACTCTCGCTTCAAACGGCGAACAATTCATTTGTATCGCAAGGCTTCAGGTGACACGAATTGTACGAATCTCAACGAGCTCCGTTATAAAGGATACAAAAAAATGGCAGGCAGTGGGAGGGTTAAATTGGAATCCCTTCCTCCTACCTCCGATACCGCATTTTTTCACTCGTTGAGGTGTTACTGCCAAGTACAATACAGTTTTAATTATTCATTTACTTCTTTTTCTAATCCTTATTCACATTATTATCCCATCGAATGGAATAAAAAATACCCAAATTGCAGAAGTACAATATTTAAATGATATTTGAATGATTACAATATTTAATATTTAAATAAAGTACAATTTTTAAATAGTTTAATCGATTCACCTTCTGATACAGGTAAGTTGGCTAATAAATGATCATGGAATACTTTAATATTTCTTTCAAGTACTAAATACCCACTGATGCGGATTTCGCTCGGTAAAGTAATTTTTTTTTTTTTTTATGTTCTGGTTCCCACGAAAAGGGATATCCTGTAATGTTCAGAGAACATCGTGGGAACCTAGGGGAAGAAGGTAGGAGTTGGTGTTCTTCTTAAATTTCTGAAGGTTGTATGCCTCGGGGAACACCTCCCTAGGCAATGAGTTCCAAAGCCTCGCTGTTCGTTGGATGAACGAGTCTTTGGAAAGTGATGTTCTGCAGGTCTCCAAAGTGACCACGAAGGGGTGTGATGACTGAACTTGACGGGTTAATCTCGAAGAGACTGCCAAAGCAGGAACGATTGTTGATATTTCAGAAGAGCATCGCCCATGAAAATATCTATAAAATAGAGACAAATCGCCAACTTTTCTACGGTGTTCCAGACAAGTGAGCGAGTTTGTAAGCGAGGCATCACCGACGAGACGAATTGCCCTTTTTTGGACAGAATCCAATAGCCTCAGGATATGTTTAGGTGCCGCACTCCAAATATGGGAACAGTATTCCAGGACAGGTCGGATCTGTGCCTTATAGATCATAAGCAGCTGACTGGGGGTGAAATAGCTCTTGGCACGAAACAAAAAACCAAGTTTTTGGGATGCACTTTTGGCAATGGACAATGGATATATAACTCTGAAGGTATTGGCATTACAGAAAAAAGTTTAAGAAAAAAGTTGTTCATAATTAAAAGATCTACACTTTGATAATCGGTAAAAATTTAATAAAATCGAACGGTTGGGGAGAAAATGGCGAAAAATAAAAAAAAAAAGGAAAAAAGTAAAAGTTTTTGCTTTTCGGAAGCAATAAATTGAAAAATATTGATGAAAAAATAAAAAGTTTCAGATAAAAAAGTTAGTAAATTTAATTTAGAAGAGAAAAGGTCTCCACAATGTTTTGCCTAACACTAACCGTTCTCGAGATATCGAATTAAACGAGTTTTCATCGAAATGACCTTGAGCTGACCTCGCCAGAATACCTCAAATTGGAATATATGCTTAGAATACACCCTCCTATCGATCCTTCCTAATCCCCGAACTACATAATTTTATGTTTATTTATTTCCGTAATTGCACTGGACTATAGAAGAGGGATCAAGGTGAGTGCATTTTCAACTGATGATTTTCTTCTTTTAATTGAACCATAACTTACGCGACATAAACACTAAAAAAACGACAGAAAATGTTACAAACAGAAAAAAACTGCCATGAAAAAGTAGAAAAATACATGGGTACTTTTGGCAGACGAACTATCCAGTTTCCCTGGTGACGTCAAATGACGATGCAAATCAGGAAATAAGTCATCCTTTCATTGTGTATAGTCGTTGGGTCATAGTAACCGGACTCAAAAAAAGAAGGGAAGGAGAAGATGAGCACTATTGTTTAAGGCCTGCAATTAGGCAATCCATACCACGTGGTGACCCAATATGGCGGTTGTTGGCACACAAACTGATAATCGCCATAAGAACAACATTGTCAGTGTGCACTTTTGGCTTGTAAAGGTGTATTTTTGGTTATTTTCGGAGCTTTTGTGTTGTTCATTGATAAAATTCAGATGGAGAGTGATTACCTGAAGACACTATTGTTGAAAAGCAGAGGCTTTGGTGAACGGTGTGCTTGAAAATACATCCCCATCTTTTGTTTACATTTTTATCAATGTATTTGTTACAGGTATAAAATGAAGTTAAGGATTTAGATCCTTTTCACACTGAATATTTCTGAACTGAATTGTTCAATTGTTGGTGCTCCTCCTGTTGCGAATATGGATATGATTTCGTATTTGGTTTTTACTCATAGCTTTCATTCCAAAATGCATATGAAGCTCTATACAAGTTTAGAATCCATACATATTTTGAATCATTCATATATTTTAGTTAGTCTAATATGTTTTTTCCTAGGCAGCAGGTTTTTTCTAATGGGTACATGTACAGTTACAAATCTTGAGTTATCGAAGTGAATTATTATAAATTAGGAATAATAATACATAAGAAGCAATTTATAACTTCTGATCTGAACTATTATGTTTATTGCCACATTTGTTTATTATAAGAGACATTGATTTGATATTTAAGAATATTACTTCTCAACTTTCATAATAGTTCTTCTAATCAACATAACTTTTTTTCAGGTCAAGTATTCACAAAAGGCAAATTAAAAACCTTCAGATGTTTGATACATAATTGAAAAGGATGAAAGCATTTGTACTGCTCAACACTATTTCTACTTCACATCAACGACCTGTTGAAAGCAACTTCATGTCCAGTACACAGCTTTGCCGATGATAGTACCCTCCATACCGCTTTCTCTTCCAGGGCCCCTATATCAGCCCGTGAAACCAGAAATGAACGAGGAAGAAATGTTAATAATATAAATATGGACTTAGCAACAATTCTCGAATGGGGATCTAATAACTTGGTAGAATTCAATGCAAACAAAACACAAGCATGTCTTTTCTCTAGAAAAGCCGATCTCACTGTGCCTAACATAACTTTGTCAGGAGTAACCATACCACTGAAGTCATCCATATCGATGCTTGGTATTACTATCAGCAATAACCTTTCCTGGGAAAATCACGTGAGGTCCATTGCCAAAAGTGCATCCCAAAACTTGGTTTTGTTTCGTGCCAAGAGCTATTTCACCCCAGTCAGCTGCTTATGATCTATAAGGCACAGATCCGACCTGTCCTGAATACTGTTCCCATATTTGGAGTGCGGCACCTAAACATATCCTGAGGCTATTGGATTCTGTCCAAAAAAAGGGCAATTCGTCTCGTCGGTGATGCCTCGCTTACAAACTCGCTCACTTGTCTGGAACACCGTAGAAAAGTTGGCGATTTGTCTCTATTTTATAGATATTTTCATGGGCTATGCTCTTCTGAAATATCAACAATCGTTCCTGCTTTGGCAGTCTCTTCGAGATTAACCCGTCAAGTTCAGTCATCACACCCTTCGTGGTCACTTTGGAGACCTGCAGAACATCACTTTCCAAAGACTCGTTCATCCAACTAACAGCGAGGCTTTGGAACTCATTGCCTAGGAGGTGTTCCCCGAGGCATACAACCTTCAGAAATTTAAGAAGAACACCAACTCCTACCTTCTTTCCCTAGGTTCCCACGATGTTCTCTGAACATTACAGGATATCCCTTTTCGTGGGAACCAGAACATAAAAAAAAAAACCAGAATCCTAAAGAAAATTTGTATTCCAGTAATTCAATAACAATACCTATAAGAATGTTTTTTGAGGAGGTAGGTTCATATATATGAACATGAACATTCATTTGGAGTTTTCTCTACAGGAAACCGTGCTGGGGCCGGTTATATTTCTGCTGTACATTAACAATATGTTCTCTGTTACAAACTTCCAAGGTAAATTGGTAATCGTACGCGGATAATACGGCAGTCTTTGATGGGAACACCAGGTCCGAAACATATGACAACGCAGAAATTGAAATGCAAAAAATATATAACTGGCTCAGTAGCAGCCTGCTGAGTATTAATATTGAAAAAAAAACATATTGATCACCTTCTCATCTATAGTCAAAGACCAACCATCCAAGGATAACCTATTGCTTCATAAATATTGTCAAAACTTTCTTAATTGCCCATGTCTAGCAATCCAGAAAACTCACTAGTCAAAATATCTAGGTGTGATAGTCGATCAACATCTGCACTAAGTATCTATGATATAATTCTTACTGTAAGTTGGTTGAACAGTTCTATAGTAAATACTGAAGTGAGCATACCCTTTCATAACACAAACTATGGCCTTAAAGACTCTTTAACACCAATAATGAGACTAGGCAATGATCATTGTAATCTTGGGTTGAATATTTTTAATGTATACAAAAGTAAAATTGCTCTCAAAAAGATGCTGCTAATGTTATCAGTCATAAATTCTCATCTTATCGTATGCTTTATTTTAATTTTACTTTCAAATGATTTTAATGTATTTTGATGAATTTCAATGTATTTAAGTATTTAAATGTATATCAATGTATCATAATCGGTGTGCAGTTGTCGCATGGAGTAGACGTGTGTGAAACTGCCGAAGCGAAGAAATTATTATTATAGTGGGAAAACGTAGTCGAATTTTTCACCTATCTGTCTATAGTTTGTGCAAATTGAGAATAAGTGCTGCTCAGATGAATTCATTAGCCAACTATCTGCATCCATCTTTGAAACCATGGAGGAGCCATTCAAAGAAGAAATCGACCTGTTGAAAACGAGAATAAAAGTCTTAGGGAACAAATGCATAATCAACAAGTTGTGATCGTAGTTTAATTGTCAAGCAGGAGCGCATTGTGATTGCTTTTTTAAAAGCTAAAACTGAATTTTCCATGGGATACAAGAAACAAAAAATGAGATCTGCAGTGAATTAATACAAAATCTTATATCTGAGAGGTTACAGTTCGAGGTCAATCAACACGAAATTGAGAGGTGTTACAGAATTGGAAAAACCGATGGGAAAAAAACGCGACCATTAATAGTGATGTTTAATGGAAGTTGGAGAAGGAATATGGTTCACAGCATAAAAACTTTTTAACAAAAAATCAAACCTACGAAATACAGAATTAAAAAGTAAAAAATAAAATAAACCTTCTTAGTCTCAATAACTAAGCTCCTAAACTAATGTAAGTAACTAATTTTGAGTCGGCGCCAAAGAAACAAGCAAATGAATTAGGTAAGGCGTAAAATGATGGCATCGAGTTGCGCAGTGACATTCTGATAATTTTTTTGAAGTAATTTAATGATCTTCGTTGATTGTTCGTTCGACGCCGACTCGAAATTAGTTACTTACATTAGTTTAGGAGCTTAGTTATTGAGATTTTATTTTTACTTTTCAGTTCCGTATTTCGTCGGTTTAATTTTGTTAAAAGTTTTATTTTCAATTTTTGTGGCTAAAATCTACTAATTACTACCTACTTGTTTTTTTATTACTTCCAAAATACTTACTTACCCACCTTACTTCAACAATTACCAGTTAAATAATATGATTATCTATTTTACTATTTGTTGTAATATAAATTATTTTTGTTGTTCTGGTTAGTTTATTTCATTACTTTGTATATCATTCCATCCTCTCATAGAATATAATGATTTTGACGGATGTGGAATAATGACAGTAGCGATCTGTCATTGTCAACTACATATGTGTGTGCCAATGTTCACAAGTGAAAAATCAATCATCCCCTATTTTTCTACCCGTAAGGGTGGATAATTTCATTCGAAATCCAAATATGAGGTAGACCCTATCTATTAAAAAGAATCATCCAAATCGAAGTAGCCTTTCAAATCTACCGCGTATATCATGTTGAAAATCGCACAAATCCAATCGCTCCCTCTGGCGAGGAACCGAACGAAAACTAGTTGAACGAAAGACTCCGCACGAATAGTGAGTGATTTAAAATGCGCTGTTTTAACGCTTTCGCTATTTTCAATCCGCAAAGGCAACGCTTGCTGCTATTTCCGCTACACGCTTACGCTAACCTATATACAGTCCACATCGAAGAAGAGTTGGAAGTCGCCTAGTAATCCAGTGCAATTACGGAAATTATTGGAAAAAAACATAAAATTATGTAGTTTGCGGATTATGAAGAATCGATAGGGGTGTATTCTGAGCATATATTCCAATTTGAGGGATTCTGCTGAAGTCAGCTCTAGGTCATTTCTGATGAAAACGCGTTTAATTCGATATCTCGAAAACGGTTAGTGTTAGGCAAAAAATGGTGGAGACCTTTTTCTTCTAAATTAAATTTACTAACTTTTTACCTGAAACTTTTTTTTTTTTATCAATATTTTTCAATTTATTGCTTCCGAAAGGCAAAATTTTACTTTTTTCCTCCCTTTTTTTATTTTTCGCCATTTCTCCCCAACCGTTCAATTTTATTGAATTTTACGGATTATCAAAGTGTAGATCTTTTAATTATGAACAACTTTTTTGTAAAACATTTTTCTGTAATTCCAATACCTTCAGAGTTATATATTACTTTACCGAGCGAAATCCGCGCCATTGTCGCAATATGTGTATTCACGGACACACTGCAATGACCGCATTGAAGAATACTCCGGATTTGATTTCTCTGACTGAAGTTTTTCTACAAGCTAAAGCAGACAAAACAACTCTGCTTCAAACGGCGAACAATTCATTTGTATCCAAGGCTTCAGGTGACACGAATTGTACGAATCTCAACGAGCTCCGTTATAAAGGATACAAAAAAATGGCAGGCAGTGGGAGGGTTAAATTGGAATCCTTCCTCCACCTCGATACCGCATTTTTCACTCGTTGAGGTGTTACTGCAAGTACAATACAGTTTTAATTATTCATTTACTTCTTTCTAATCCTTATTCACATTATTATCCCATCGAATGGAATAAAAAATACCCAAATTGCAGAAGTACAATATTTAAATGATATTTGAATGATTACAATATTTAATATTTAAATAAAGTACAATTTTTAAATAGTTTAATCGATTCACCTTCTGATACAGGTAAGTTGGCTAATAAATGATCATGGAATACTTTAATATTTCTTTCAAGTACTAAATACCCACTGATGCGGATTTCGCTCGGTAAAGTAATTTTTTTTTTTTTTTATGTTCTGGTTCCCACGAAAAGGGATATCCTGTAATGTTCAGAGAACATCGTGGGAACCTAGGGGAAGAAGGTAGGAGTTGGTGTTCTTCTTAAATTTCTGAAGGTTGTATGCCTCGGGGAACACCTCCCTAGGCAATGAGTTCCAAAGCCTCGCTGTTCGTTGGATGAACGAGTCTTTGGAAAGTGATGTTCTGCAGGTCTCCAAAGTGACCACGAAGGGGTGTGATGACTGAACTTGACGGGTTAATCTCGAAGAGACTGCCAAAGCAGGAACGATTGTTGATATTTCAGAAGAGCATCGCCCATGAAAATATCTATAAAATAGAGACAAATCGCCAACTTTTCTACGGTGTTCCAGACAAGTGAGCGAGTTTGTAAGCGAGGCATCACCGACGAGACGAATTGCCCTTTTTTGGACAGAATCCAATAGCCTCAGGATATGTTTAGGTGCCGCACTCCAAATATGGGAACAGTATTCCAGGACAGGTCGGATCTGTGCCTTATAGATCATAAGCAGCTGACTGGGGGTGAAATAGCTCTTGGCACGAAACAAAAAACCAAGTTTTTGGGATGCACTTTTGGCAATGGACAATGGATATATAACTCTGAAGGTATTGGCATTACAGAAAAAAGTTTAAGAAAAAGTTTGTTCATAATTAAAAGATCTACCTTTGATAATCGGTAAAAATTTAATAAAATCGAACGGTTGGGGAGAAAATGGCGAAAAATAAAAAAAAAAAAGGAAAAAAGTAAAAGTTTTTGCTTTTCGGAAGCAATAAATTGAAAAATATTGATGAAAAAATAAAAAGTTTCAGATAAAAAAGTTAGTAAATTTAATTTAGAAGAGAAAAGGTCTCCACAATGTTTTGCCTAACACTAACCGTTCTCGAGATATCGAATTAAACGAGTTTTCATCGAAATGACCTTGAGCTGACCTCGCCAGAATACCTCAAATTGGAATATATGCTTAGAATACACCCTCCTATCGATCCTTCCTAATCCCCGAACTACATAATTTTATGTTTATTTATTTCCGTAATTGCACTGGACTATAGAAGAGGGATCAAGGTGAGTGCATTTTCAACTGATGATTTTCTTCTTTTAATTGAACCATAACTTACGCGACATAAACACTAAAAAAACGACAGAAAATGTTACAAACAGAAAAAAACTGCCATGAAAAAGTAGAAAAATACATGGGTACTTTTGGCAGACGAACTATCCAGTTTCCCTGGTGACGTCAAATGACGATGCAAATCAGGAAATAAGTCATCCTTTCATTGTGTATAGTCGTTGGGTCATAGTAACCGGACTCAAAAAAAGAAGGGAAGGAGAAGATGAGCACTATTGTTTAAGGCCTGCAATTAGGCAATCCATACCACGTGGTGACCCAATATGGCGGTTGTTGGCACACAAACTGATAATCGCCATAAGAACAACATTGTCAGTGTGCACTTTTGGCTTGTAAAGGTGTATTTTTGGTTATTTTCGGAGCTTTTGTGTTGTTCATTGATAAAATTCAGATGGAGAGTGATTACCTGAAGACACTATTGTTGAAAAGCAGAGGCTTTGGTGAACGGTGTGCTTGAAAATACATCCCCATCTTTTGTTTACATTTTTATCAATGTATTTGTTACAGGTATAAAATGAAGTTAAGGATTTAGATCCTTTTCACACTGAATATTTCTGAACTGAATTGTTCAATTGTTGGTGCTCCTCCTGTTGCGAATATGGATATGATTTCGTATTTGGTTTTTACTCATAGCTTTCATTCCAAAATGCATATGAAGCTCTATACAAGTTTAGAATCCATACATATTTTGAATCATTCATATATTTTAGTTAGTCTAATATGTTTTTTCCTAGGCAGCAGGTTTTTTCTAATGGGTACATGTACAGTTACAAATCTTGAGTTATCGAAGTGAATTATTATAAATTAGGAATAATAATACATAAGAAGCAATTTATAACTTCTGATCTGAACTATTATGTTTATTGCCACATTTGTTTATTATAAGAGACATTGATTTGATATTTAAGAATATTACTTCTCAACTTTCATAATAGTTCTTCTAATCAACATAACTTTTTTTCAGGTCAAGTATTCACAAAAGGCAAATTAAAAACCTTCAGATGTTTGATACATAATTGAAAAGGATGAAAGCATTTGTACTGCTCAATGTACTTGTATGGCCGGAAACAGTGAAGTAGGTGGTCATATTGGTGCTATATTAGAGGCAATGTCACGCACAAATTTGGAAGCTGTGTGGCCAATGCCATCCAGTAAAAAAATTTATTGGGCGACTTGCCTCTTGCTCAGTTGTTTTAAAAAATAAAATGTTTCAAATGGATATATATAAATAAATGTTTGTTTATTTGTTGTTTTACTGATTCAGTTGATTACTCTTAATTTAATACCAATTATAAAAAAATGACACAATATTGATTTTTGTATATAGTACAATTTCGATAAATATCACGATATATCCAATTTTTACTGTTAATAAATTACAATACCCTTTGAAGGTTGTAGACGATGTGGTAACTTGATTACTCTCGTTTCAGACGTCCATCGTCTTAATGTTCTTGAAAGGGTTTTCACGATGTTTCGAATGTTTGTATCTGCAATCGTCTGAATACAGTATTCACATTCAAAACATCGTGAAAACCTTTTCAAATACATTAAGACGATGGACGTCTGAAACGAGAGTAATCAAGTTACCACATCGTCTACAACCTTCCTGAAACGAGAGTAATCAAATACAAGACTTGATCGAGGCTTTCGATAATTGCCTGAAATATCTGAAAAGGGAAGGTTGAGATTAAAAGACATATTTCTAAATATTTTTATTTATTAAGTCATGCTGTATGGGGTCGATGCTGTATGGGGTCGGCTTTAGAATAGCCCCATGGTAAATCCTGCCTGTCGTAAGAGGCGACTAAAAGGATAACCTTAGGTGGAAGATGGTCTCATCGCCCGGTGAAATACCACCATATCGACCTTGTGTGCTGTGAAATGGATCATTCCATGTTTCAGTGTTCGGTCGATACTTTCCGGTCTCCCTCTTTCCTTTTCCCCAATTCCTCCTTTATTTTCAGGTACATCCAAATAGTAATAATGATGAAGTCTCCTAGAGTAAAACACTCCGGAAGTAAAATACCTCTCCATTCGGATTTCCGGGCGAGAGGTACTCGAGGGGACTCAACATTAAAAATTAATTTTTGCAACATCCGCGGACTCAACAAGAACATCAATGACGTCCACCATCACCTACAGACGAAAAAACCGGATATTCTGGCTCTAACAGAAACACAAGTAAACTCGTCCACCAACAAGGTCCATATGCTTTGTCCTGGTTACGAACTCCATTCTCGATTCAGGTTCAAAGGTGGAGTCTGCCTTTACGCTAAGGCTAACCTTTCATGCCAGCGTGAAGAGAGTTTGGAACCGAAAGACTTTGATGTGATGTGGTTCAAGCTATCTGATACCAAACTGACTAAGTTCCTCTGCTGCCTTTACCTATAACCTAATGAGTTCTTATCACTCAAACTGGACTACATTCAGGAGAACCATCCAACAGCTGAAACCATAATCATGGGAGACTTTAATGTACATAACGCTGCCTGGCTCAAATTCTCTAACAAAACAGATGATGCAGGTCGTCAAGCCGAGGCCTTCGCCATCATTCATGGTCTAGAACAACTGGTTGAGCTACCAACCCGCATCCCTGATGTCAACAACCAGTCTGCCAATACACTAGATCTTTTCCTCACCACCACTCCTGACCCGTATAGAATAGAAGTTTGCGCCCCACTTGGAAACTCTGATCACACCCTCATCTCCACAACATGCCCTTTCCATTTACCATCGAGCTGCACAATACCACCCCGTCTCATGTGGCATTACAATTCGGCCGACTGGGAAGGTCTTCGTATGTTTTTCTCGGCGTTTCCATGGAAAAGAGTTTGTTTCTCTTCAGTAGATCCAACACGATGTGCTGAGACAATTTCTGAAATCATCATGTTGGGGATGCAAACTTACATACCGAATACCGAAAGAAGAACATCATCCGATAAGACCTGGTTTAACAGAAACTGCTCTAGAGCTGTGGCTTCCAAACAGGCAGCATACCATCGATGGCTAAAGAATCCGGGCCCTGAGACCAGAGCAGCATATGTCGAGGCTAGAGGCATATGCAAAGAGACAATAGAATGCTCAAAAGACGCCCACAATGCCAAAATAAGATCAAAACTTGTTGAATGTCCTAACGGATCCCGTTCATTTTGGTCTTTCGCCAAAGCTGTGGGAAGAAACTTCACTTCCAGCTCATTTCCTCCTCTAACCAAAGAAGATGGAACACTAGCAACGACTGCCCAAGAAAAAGCCAATAGCTTTACGCACCTATTTGCTGCAAATTCCACTCTGGATTCATCGGGAAAACAACCCCAGAACATTACACCTATTGACAGTCACATGCCCGAGATCACCTTTCGCCAACGTACTATCAGAAAGATTTTGCAGGGTCTCAACACCAACAAAGCCTGTGGATCTGACGGAAACCCGCCGATTGTTCTCAAGAAATGTGCCCCCGAACTAACACCCGTTCTTTGCAAGTTGTTCAACCACTCTTACAATTTGGGGGTATTTCCGTCCAATTGGAAAGTTGCAAGAGTACAGCCAGTCCTAAAAAGGCAAAAGGCCCTACCTAGCAACTACAGACCTATCGCACTGCTATCTATTATTTCAAAGGTCATGGAAAAAGCCATCAACATCGAGCTCATGAAATATCTGGAAGACTCAGGAATTGTCAACGATAGGCAATATGGCTTCCGCCATCAGAGATCAACTGGTGACCTGCTCGCTTACGTCTCACATATATGGCAGCTATCTATTGAAAAGTATGGAGAAACTTTAGCTGTGGCATTAGATATCTCCAAGGCGTTTGATCGAGTTTGGCACCAGGGACTCCTCGCCAAGCTTCCGTCTTATGGCTTGCCCCCTCAGCTGTGTTCTCTGCTTGCTAGTTTTCTCTCAAACAGGTCTCTCCATGTAGTGGTCGATGGAGTTTCATCTGACACTCTACTCATAAATGCTGGTGTTCCGCAAGGATCTATTCTCGCACCAACACTATTTCTACTTCACATCAACGACCTGTTGAAAGCAACTTCATGTCCAGTACACAGCTTTGCCGATGATAGTACCCTCCATACCGCTTTCTCTTCCAGGGCCCCTATATCAGCCCGTGAAACCAGAAATGAACGAGGAAGAAATGTTAATAATATAAATATGGACTTAGCAACAATTCTCGAATGGGGATCTAATAACTTGGTAGAATTCAATGCAAACAAAACACAAGCATGTCTTTTCTCTAGAAAAGCCGATCTCACTGTGCCTAACATAACTTTGTCAGGAGTAACCATACCACTGAAGTCATCCATATCGATGCTTGGTATTACTATCAGCAATAACCTTTCCTGGGAAAATCACGTGAGGTCCATTGCCAAAAGTGCATCCCAAAAACTTGGTTTTTTGTTTCGTGCCAAGAGCTATTTCACCCCCAGTCAGCTGCTTATGATCTATAAGGCACAGATCCGACCTGTCCTGGAATACTGTTCCCATATTTGGAGTGCGGCACCTCAAACATATCCTGAGGCTATTGGAATCTGTCCAAAAGGGCAATTCGTCTCGTCGGTGATGCCTCGCTTACAAACTCGCTCACTTGTCTGGAACACCGTAGAAAAGTTGGCGATTTGTCTCTATTTTATAGATATTTTCATGGGCGATGCTCTTCTGAAATATCAACAATCGTTCCTGCTTTGGCAGTCTCTTCGAGATTAACCCGTCAAGTTCAGTCATCACACCCCTTCGTGGTCACTTTGGAGACCTGCAGAACATCACTTTCCAAAGACTCGTTCATCCAACGAACAGCGAGGCTTTGGAACTCATTGCCTAGGGAGGTGTTCCCCGAGGCATACAACCTTCAGAAATTTAAGAAGAACACCAACTCCTACCTTCTTTCCCTAGGTTCCCACGATGTTCTCTGAACATTACAGGATATCCCTTTTCGTGGGAACCAGAACATAAAAAAAAAAACCAGAATCCTAAAGAAAATTTGTATTCCAGTAATTCAATAACAATACCTATAAGAATGTTTTTTGAGGAGGTAGGTTCATATATATGAACATGAACATTCATTTGGAGTTTTCTCTACTTTTGAAGTGGAAAATATATCAAGTATCTACATATATATATATATATATATATATATATATATATATATATATATATATATATATATATATTACCTTCCTTTTCAACAATACTTACTTTTCCTTTGATAATAAATTTTACAAACGGACTTTTGGAACCCCCATGGGGGCGAAGATAAGTCCTATTATTGCAATGTATGTCATGGATGACTTGCTAGATATTGTCCTAGAAGTTCTACCTTTCAGATTATTTTTCATTAAAAAATATGTTGATGCCTTGATCATAGCTTTACCACAGAATGAAATTACAGAAGTAGTTGAAGTGTTCAACAGTTATGACCCATACATACAATTCACCATAGAATGTGAAGATGAAGAAAATAGCGTTCCCTTCTTGGACACAAGATTTCGTCGTACAAGGGATAATACCTTAGTCATTGACTGGTATAGAAAACCCATCAGCAGTGGTAGATTTATGAACTACCATTCCTACCACAAACAGTCCATTAAGGTGAACTTGGTCAAACAAATGAAACATCGAATACTCTGTATCTCAGACTCTGTGTTCCATCAAAAAAATTTAAAAAAATGTATATTACTTATTCATTGATAATTCCTATCCTTCTACATTATTGAAAAAGATTATTTATAGTACGTCTACCATGGATATACTTGAACCAATTAACAATATAGATAATAATTCACAGATGAATATTATTAATACTAACAATGTTGGTGACCCGCCCCTATTCAATATTTTTTTACGTCTCTTCCTTATATTACAGATGTCTCACCGAAACTGGTACGTATTTTCTGACAGTTTGATCAATTAAAATAGCAAACAAGACAATTCTTACAATAAATTCATTTTTTATATATATATATATATATATATATATATATATATATATATATATATATATATATATGAACTTTATTTGAAATGGGACATGTACAATAGTTCAGGGATATACAAGTAGGCAAAATCATACAAGTAATCGTAGGAACAAATCAAATCACAAAAGTCTGAAGTTATAGGTATCCATGACCGAATGAAGGATATCACGAATGTGCACACAGGGTATGTCTGCGGCAGCCTCTCTGATACTTGATTTTCGAATCCGTAAGATCTTCTCGGTTGATTGCAGCTAACCATAGAGCTCTTCTCCTCCTCGATAAGTCATTTTAACTGGTCAAAAACTTATAGATTTGAAACTAGACACCTAGTGAAACCCGACTCTATCCCTGTTGTGACGGGACCCACAGTTAACTACAATGCAAACAAGGGGAATTTTTCTTCAGTTGAAGCACGAATTATAATCCAAAATTGAAAAAACGACTCAAATTCGCACAGAAATGGTCGCTTATGACAAATTACAATGTGTGCCAACAGCCGCCATATTGCTTTCGTTTTGACAGGTCGATGGATTGCCTAATGAGCTTTGACCACGATGGAAAGAAGAATCTCTGTACAGTAGTACTCCATTGTCAGTGTGAGATCTGTTAAATTATGTTGTATGCCCTTGTTACTGTGAATTATGTGTTTCGTGGCGTGTGCGCATGGGGGTTTGTTTATGTTTTCTAGAGTGCGTTATGTCAGACTGTTGTGTGGCAATTGTTGGGGGAAATGACTACATCAGGCTGTGATAGGAAGAAGACTGATATCAATCAATTTTGGCAGAATGTTCCTTTGATGAAAAATTCTTCAGGTGAACCAATGTTTGAAAACCATATGGTTATAGTCAAGAGTATTTTGTCTTTACCCCATTCTTCAGCTACAGCGAGGTTTTCTCCCAACTGAGCCTAACCAAGGCATTCCTTCGAAATCGACTTCATATAAAGACATGGTGCAGAAATTCCCCCAGTGAAAGATAAGATGAAAACGCTGACAGGTGGGTGGAGACATCTTAATGGAGACCCAATAAGAAATCCCTCATTTTTGGAGTAAAACTTCTTTACGCACGCTTGACTTGGTGAGTAAGCTGGTGAATGCGTGACGAGAGCGTTACGAAAAGTATGATCGGGCGAAGCGAACGGTCTCGACAAAGGCACAGTTTATAGCTAAAGAAGCAGTTAGCTCACTTGACGTCGGCACTTTGATCTTTATGTTCCCATTTGTATACTGCGCAACTCTGATTTTTATCCCTCGCGCATACCGCGTGTTACTGTGTTACTAATACTGACATTTTTCGTATACTTCGAAGAGCGATAATCGCGTACAGTCTTCTGCGCATCCTGAATTCTTTCCCTGGAGTGGATGTCACCTTGGAACACGCATTTGGGCCAAGTGAGCTAACTGCTTCTTTAGCTATAAACTGTGACAAAGGTGAGTGCGTATCTCATACTAGTTGCTGGCGACGTAGCGTCATATGCATCGTTCCTTTTTCCTTGTCTATTTTCTCCCTCTACTATACGCGGCATTCTACTCTCGACATTGGGGCGCGTTTGATTCTCTGTCCTTTTCTTGTCTCCTTGTTACTCTTCCGTATTTCAGCCTCGCGTTTCTACAATTTACTTCAGCAAATTTTTAAAATAGGATAACATACAGTGCTAGTCAAAAGTCCCCTCCCCCCCTCGTATCTTTTGAACGGGTATACTTATAATAATGAAATTTGGAGGGTGGAAATAAACGGATGTAGGCTTCTCAACTGGTCATAACAGGTGACGCAATAGTCATAAATGACGTCACAAGGCCACTGTGACCAATAATTTTAAATGGGACCCTATGGCAAGTGATAGCTCGTTTGAAAGGTATTGAAAATACCTATTCAGTCATATCAATTTTGTTTGGGTTTCGGCTGATTTTGATTGATAAATTGAAGAAATACGAAAATTATAGTTTCGCATTTAATTAATAAAGATTTTAAAGTACGCCTCTGGTTAATTGTCAAAAAGGTTGACGTTTTTGAATTCTCTACTTGTCAAAAGTGTTTATACCTTGAAAATTTACCTAAGCTATTGTTTAACGAGACGTTTAAGTGTTTACATAGGCAAAATGGTACGTACTGTAGCCGACAAAGTAGCAGCTATCTTAATAATTGGTGAATGTAGAAACAATTTCCATGCAGCGGAACGACTGTTTAATGAGAGGTACCCGATCGCCCTATATCGAGGGTTTATTTGAGGGAGCTTCTTCGGAAGTTTGAAGCATCAGGTAGTGTTCAAGATGCCAAACGATCTGGTCGACCAACAATTAGTGATGACAAAAATTGACATAATTGGAGAAATGGTAGTGAACCCTACTTCTTCCACAGCCCAAGTTGCTATCTGGAAGTCAGTCAAAGGACAGTGCATAGGTGTTGGCTAAAACAAATTTCATCCATACAAATTAAAAATGGTGCACCAACTTTCAGATGATGACCCCGACCGAAGACTAGAATTCTGTGAAACTATGTCCAATAAAATGAACCAACAACCAGGCTACATACAGACCATTTGTTTTAGTGACGAAAGTACTTTCTTTCTCAATGGAATGTTAACACTCAAAATGTGAGGTATTGGAGTGACACAAATCCTCACATCTTTCGTGAAAAACATACTCAATTTCCAGAAAAGTAAATGTTTGGGCAGGTATTTTGGGAAACCACATAGTTGGGCCTCTTTTTCTCAATGCTAACTTAACCGGTGAATTGTATCTGAGATGTTACAAAATGATATTGAGGCGTTAATTCTTGAAATTCTAGAAGATAATCCAGATGAATTCGACAACTTGGAAATAACGTTTCAACAAGATGGTGCTCCTGCACACTATTACGGTGCAGTAAGACGTTACCTAGATGAAGAATATCGTGGTAGATGGATTGGACGACGAGGTTCGATCGAATGACCAGCTCGGTCACCGGACCTTACACCATTAGATTTTTTTCTATGGGGGTACTTGAAATCTAAGGTTTACGCTACAGCACCTGACAGTATTGCCATTCTGAAACAACGAATTGTTGAAGAATGTAGGGCAATTTCCGCTGACACACTGGGACGAGTACGACAAGAGTTTAGCAATAGGATGCATTACTGCCAGGAAGTAGATGATGCACATTTTGAACACTTATTATGAGAACTGGTTCTTAAATCTTTATTAATTAAATGCGAAACTATAATTTTCGTATTTTTTCAATTTATCAATCAAAATCAGCCGAAACCCAAACAAAATTGGTATGACTGAATAGGTATTTTCAATACCTTTCAAACGAGCTGTCACTTGCTATAGGGTCCCATTTAAAATTATTGGTCACAGTGGCCTTGTAACGTCATTTATGACTATTGCGTCACCTGTTATGACCAGTTGAGAAGCCTACATCCGTTTATTTCCACCCTCCAAATTTCATTATTATAAGTATACCCGTTCAAAAGATACGAGGGGGGGAGGGGACTTTTGACTAGCACTGTATAATTTAACTAACACGTAAATAATAAAATACTTATTAATTGTAGAGGTTCACCATTACAAATAATTGGTGACATCGTTATTGAACATGACAATATTCAAATGGAAGTTGATGATGAAAATCCCACTATAGATCATGTACAAAAACCGAGACAAATTATTGGAGTTGGATAAATTAATTATTATTTTATTTTTATAATCATTCATGACTCTAATAATAATTTACTAAATTTACCAAACTAAAATGATGAAATTATAGGTTATTAGAAAATTAATATATGTATATATTATACATATATAAACATATATATATATATATATATATATATATATATATATATATATATATATATATACATATATATATTGGGTATAGTGGGTTCTTGAATCTTGGTGATTGTATTTTTGAAATTTTCTTGGGATTCAGATTCGTTTGTATTAAAATGAGAAGAAAATTACATTTATTTAAACGTTTCGCCCTCGTTCGGGGGCATCTTCAGTAAAATTTATTAAAAACATTTGCATCTTGGTTTTACCATGCTTGTGTTTTGTAACCAACATTAGTTGGATTTCGGGGCGGTGTGGCCACACTACGTCGTTCAGGCGCTTTTAATGACAATTGACAAAACAACAAACCACAAAATATTGAAAGTATTCTGTTGAAACAATGGTACAACAAAATTTAACACCGCCCCGAAATCCAACTAATGTTGCTTACAAAACACAAGCATGGTAAAACCAAGATGCAAATGTTTTTAATCTTTTTAATAAATTTTACTAAAGATGCCCCCGAACGAGGGCGAAACGTTTAAATAAATGTAATTTTCTTCTCATTTTAATACAAACGAATCTGAAACCCAAGAAAATTTCAAATATATATATATATATATATATATATATATATATACATACTTATAGATGGAGCTAAAGAAGTTTTTCTTCAGTCGTGTGGTCTAAAGCACACGTCGATTTTTTTTATCATTCTAGTCTTATAGAGAAGATGTTCGGACTGTTTTATATTTGTTATTTTCAGGTTTTTATTTTTGGATATATCCTTTCGTTTCTGTTACTGATGATTTTTATCAATTGTTTCTATAAAATATATTTATTTTTTGTTTTTTGAACAAGTATATCATGAAAGTTATAACTTTGTTTCAGTTTAGTATTCCTCCGCTTATCTCTTCATTTCGGTTGCTTCTTCCTAATATGTTTGTGTGTGTGCACTTATACCTGGAAATTTCAGGTCAACACAGACATTTGCCGACTTGATTAGGGATGATTTTTTTTTTATCATGAGTGCTAGTTTACGACTATTCCGCTGGCGCTTCAGTAGATTCTTATGCAAAATAAATGGTGCAAACTGCTGGAGAACAGAGAAGTACCAAAGAGTAGTAGTAGTAACAAGAGAAATCACTTACCCTATTCATGAATGAAATAGTAAAATCGTATCAAAATCCTCACTTTTGATTTCATTCCTAAAATCAGAGATTGGTATAGATGTGGTTTAGCCAATTAGGAGTCAGGAAAACCTGTCATGTGACATCAAGTGTCGGGGATCGTACACGAGGAAACGCTTCGGACCTTCGGGTGTTTTCGTATTAAAAAAATGTAGGAAATATCAAGATTTTCGAATGGGATGAAATATTAAGAGAATATGTTCTCATTTATATAGGCATGAAATTTCAACATTTTATGATTTATAAATGATTGTTTTAGTCTTGAGAATGCGTTGAAGAGTTTCACTTATTGACGATGGATATATAATATAGACTCCATTTTTGTTGGTTAGGTTAGGTCAATTTATTTATATTGAATTATGAAATTCTCAAAAAGGACCAGATTACTGAATCTGCAATTGACGATCGAACCAAAAAGATCTACATTAGATTGTAACTATTCAAACTTTGGTTTCAGATAAATACATTATTATATTTTTTATGGTTCTTGCTAAGTTCTTCATGACAAGCTATCTATTCCATGGATACTTCGCTAGGATTGACGAAAATGTGATGAAAACAGGTTATGGTTGAGTGTAGTGATTTATATACTAGACAAGTTAATGCATACACAAAAAATCCCATAAAGGACTGTGTTTTTGTCACTATGACAGCGCCAAAACTTTGGACCTAAGTTTTCCAGGGACAAAACGGAACCTAACTTTTAAAACGGTATAATTCTAGTATGTCTAGCAGAGTTGCTAAAGATTTAAAATTCAATAAATAAATTCGCTTCCTGAAAAATCTATATTCTAGTCTGAAGGAAGTGAGCGATGCAGTGTTTTGTGATATATCTAAAGCTTTTGACTGTTACGTAAGCTTCATCTCTACAGCTTCAGAGGACGAAGCTTCAATTGGTTCGAGTCTTATCTGAGTGAAAGAACCCAAATTGTGAACACCGATAGTCTCTCAGCTTTTGGGCAAATTAAGACATGTTCACTATTTTGGCAGACAACACGACTATCTTATCGCAAGAATTCAAATTATCTTCGTAGTAAAATGACTCGTATATGTATAAATTAATTTGTATCTTCTCTGAACTACCTTTGCCCATTGTAATAATTTTTTGCAACTTGTGATTGTAATTTATCTTGTAACTAGCAAGTCAAATATTTTTATCATTACTTTTATATTTAATTTTGTTAAAAAAAATTGCCCATGAGATGACAATCTTCTGACTATAAGTATATTTGATTTGGAGATGGAAAATTCTTAATATAGTGCATAATTTTTTCTAAAGAGCCATCGAACACTCTGTGATTGTTCGGAATTTACTAGCTAAAATCAAGATATCTTCATAGAATGAAAAGTCCACGCTCACTTGTGAAATTCATGTGTTTATTAAAAAGTGATGATTATACTTATAATAGTCATTAGCCTAATCGATCTTGAGAGTGGGCCTTGTTCCTCCGACCAACTGCTTGGTTTAGATACCCCTCCTTCTCCGATTATCTCATGCGGGTGTTACTGAAAATTAAAAGAAAAGCTGATTTGTGTTGTTTTCTCTCCTCGCTTTGTGACATCATCTATGTTACCTTCAAAAATCAGCATACCTCAATTTCCTCCCTTATCTGTAGCATCCTTTGAAATATCGGGGAAATCAATTCGTACATTGATACTTCTGTCTCGTGGGCCAATGTCAAAACTATTCTGTTTCCTTAAGAGATTTAATGTAAGCACTGTGCAGGAATACATTCTTATGAGCAATACATGAAACAGAAAACATGGGGTGGAACAAAATCATATGCTATTAAAAAAAAAAGAACTCACAATGAGATTTAATATCCACAGACATCCTGACAATACCATCAGTAATCCAAAATTTGGAGTTTCTGAAAAATTGAAACATGTTTTACTTCATATTTATATTTGTGCTATAAACTTTGAATATTGAATGATGTAATGACTCATTTTGGTAGGAATACATCATTGAAAAAATATGTTTCTAATATATCAAACTTACATTTGAATTATTTGTGATTCAGTATCTGTAACTTTTTCAATTTCTTGGTCCTTCTATTACTAGTTTCTTCACTTTTGAAATTTCGGTTGGCATACTTCACAATATAAAATATTCTCATTCAAATGAATAATTTCAATAAATAAACTCGCTTTCTGAAAAATATATATTCTAGTCTGAGGGAAGTGAGCGATGCATTGTTTTGTGATATATCTAAAGCTTTTGACTGTTACGTAATCTTTATCTCTACAGCTTCAGAGGACGAAGTTTCAATTGGTTCGAGTCCTATCTGAGTGAAAGAAACCAAATTGTGAAAACTGATAGTGTCTCAGCTTTTGGGCAATTTGGCCACTATTTTGGCAGAACACACGACTATCTTCTTGCAAGAACTCCAATTATCTTTGTAGTATATGTATGAATTGATTTTTATCTTCTCTGAACTGCCTTTCATTTGCCCATGAGATGACAATCTTCTGACTATAAGTATATTTTATTTGGAGATGGAAAATTCTAAATATATAGTGGATTTTTTTTTCTAAAGAGCCATGGAATCCTCTGTGATGGTTCGGAATTCACTAGCCAAAGTCAAGATATCTTCATAAAATGAAAAGTCCACGCTTACTTGTGAAATTCATGTGTTTATTGAAAAGTGATAAGTATACTAATAATAGTCATTAGCCTTATCGATCCCCTCCTCCGATTATCTCATGCGGGTATTACTGAAAAATAAAAGAAGAACTGATTTAGATTGTTTTCTCTACTCGCCTTTGTTAGTAGGGCTCACCTTTTCCGGATAAGTCATTCTAAGATAGCTGGAAGCAGCCTAAACTGTCGCAAACCATGATTCATCGATTTCTCAACTCCATCAACATATTTTATGATATCTACAATAAATTCTCTGATTTTGTTTAGGTTATTAGTTGTTAGAGAGGTAATACTCGGGCAGAGATGGGCAGTGAATGGCTTGGTAAAGTTTAATGAAACAATGTCATCGGGGAAATTTTCCAAAGCCCTCAATTTTCAAGTCAATTCATCGACTAGAGACATCAGTCCACTTTCCTACCTTTTCTTCTTCCTTCGTGGAACTTTCCAAGATCCCCAAAAGGCCGTTTACGAAGAAATCACTTTGGAAAAATCACCAGATCTTCAAGAAAAATAGGGCAGTCATCTGATTTTTGACAGACATGTAAACATTGTAGTAAATTTCAAGGATTTCATCTCATTTTCGCGCCAACTGTTTTGTGAGGGATCTTGTTCGTAGAACAATAATCTTTGGAAGTACCACGCTCGTTCAATTGTTTGTATCGTCAAGGGCGTAGTAAACAATATCGAATCAGTGAAAACATAAGTGTTTATAATCATCTTACTTCGTCCCAATATTAAACGATTTTGTATCAATGAATTTATTCATTTAAAAATCCCACGAATATTTGAAATCAAGTGTGATTTTAGTACGTCATCTGTGAGTAGAACAAAAAAGAAAACCAGGCGGAAACACGCATGTGCCCCTTTTCTAAAATATTTTGATCAAAACATAAAAATTATCACCTAGACAAACTTAGAAAGCGAAAAAATGTTTATTGTTTTTCATAATTCAAAATTGTAAATGCCAGTTTTTTCATTGAATTCAAAAACTTTCTCCTAGTGCCTCTGTTCGACGTATGCATCGTTACTTCGCATAGTTCAAACTTTTACCGCTAGTTGCTTGGAACTGTCCCCTATAATTTCATTTGTCTTCGTTTATATGTTGAACTAATATTTTTATTACAAGAGTATTTTCAATTGTTATTGAAACATCACATTAATAGGGAGGTTGAGTTCATGTTTGATTGTAACAAATAGTATTGTGTATCAATAATCCTAAAACAACCACAATTGGCGCTAGTGTTTGGGGGAAGTTATTCAACTGAAGGTCAAATCGAGTTTGAAATGAGGAGCACCTTTAAATTTGAAAATTTTGGGATTTGAGAAATTATTTTCACAAAGTGTATTTTTGAAGACCGAACTGATCCAAATAAAAGATAAAATCAGGCGTGTTCCCTATAACGAAGATTCATGAAATGATAGTTGACACTTGTGACTTGACACTGTTGTTGACGTGACATTTGGTATGATCGTAATACAGAAAATCCGTTTGCCTATTTCTCCTGGCGGAAAGTCAGCATAATAGAAATAATAGAAAATGGCTACACCATCGATAGGTTTTGATGTTGGCCACTATCGGTGCGTCGATGTTTAATGTTTAGTTTACCCCCATCTATAACTATAATGGCGTCCGAAAACTACATGTGTAAAGCAGACATTTCAACAACTGCTATTGAAATAGGTGAAAATGAACAAGTGGAGAGAGGGTCTTACTTTAATACCTTTCATGATATTTTGGAACGAGAAATTGTTAAAGAAGAGGCCCTCGAAATCACACCATTTAATGAATATAGAGATGAACAAAACGCAAGTGGGAATCAGTTTGGTGATATTCATATTTTGAAGGAAGAAATAGTAGAGGAAGATCTAACTGAAACCAAACCGTTCACTGAATATGAAGTGTTAAATGATTGTCTAGACAAGAGTGTGAAAGAAAGATTTCATGATCCCAATTCAAGAGAATTCGAGGTTAGGTGGATAAATAGTGTTGAAGACCCCAAGGAATCAACGTTCTCTCCAACTCGTGAGTTTCAATTTAGAAGTATTGATTGTTTGCAGCTCAGATTGATTTTTCATATCTTTAGGGGTAGCAGCAAGTTGAACGATTGCGCAGCAGGAGATCTATTTTCATCGGGTTTAACAAGTGCAATCGCCGATAAATTATCATTGCACTAGTTATATTTGGTGAGAGAATATAATGAAAATTATCAGATAAAATAAACTTCTTAACGCCAAACTGACAGTCTACAAATTTCATTAGAAAGAGTTGACTGTTTTTTATCATCTCAACCAATCACATTAGTCGGAAATGTGCCATGTGACATGTAAATTATATTCTCAAAATAATGTTTTCTGGTTTATTTTTCAGGACCGAAAAAATATACAATGAGGAAAAATAAAAAATCTAAACTAGCTGACCTGACAGACTTCCTGTTCAAATTTCTATATTCCCTAAAATGTTTTTCCTGAAAACTCTCGTCTGCGTAGAATTTCCTTAATCCTGTTTTTATTTGTGTAGGTTATGCTTCCTGCTTCCTGTTATCCGCTTTTCCTGTAACCCCGTATTTGATATATATATATATATATATATAAATATATATATATATATATATATATATATAAATATATATATACATGTACACATATTATATATTCCTGAAAACTTTTCCACGACCAAAAAATTACCCATCCCATCGATCAAATAGTGTTTTGGTCTTCAAAACTCCCACAGAAAAAAGCACTTTGAATTTTTACTGAATTCAATAACTTTTCCTTCCTTAAAAACCTTATTCGGACTATTATAAACAACAAAAAATGTTTTGTGTTTGGTTATATATTCCTGAAAACTTTTCCAGAACAAAGAAATTTCCAATAACTTTTCTAAAAATCCTTTCCCTAAAAACCTTATTTGGAGTATGTTGAATATTCAAAAAAATAATTAGTCAAATCAGGCCAGCTGTTGTTTTTATAAAATAAAATTTGTTCCTGTGACCTTCTGCTGCTGAGCTATTTCCTCGTTTGGTAATGAATGATTAGATAGTCTTTTTCTTCGCCAAATTTCTTATATATCCAAATTTTTCAATTTCCGGGCTACTTTCTTATTTTTTTTATCAACTTTCGTATCAACCACTCTTGGGTAATTACGAACATTTAAAACAAAAATAGCCATATCGGTTCAGCCATTCTTACGTTTTGCGCTTACAAAGAATCGAGATTCATTTTTATTGTATAGATAATTGAGTTTTTATCATGAGAAAAAAATCAGTTTACTTTCGATTTGCCAAAAGGTTTTTCTTAAAAACATTTTTCATATGGTATTTTGATTTTATACCAGATAACAAAAACCTAATTTTTTTTATCCAGTTCCCTGAATTTCAAAGTTATCCCTGTTCTATGAAATAATTTACATTTTGTGCTATATTTTAGTAGTTTTTTCTAAAATGAACAGGAGCTTATATAACTTTGTCAAATCTATGTTATTGTAAATTGAAGTTGAACTTGAATTTCAGATTTTTGGGAAAAGACGAAGTGTAATACTGGTGAATTGACAAAAGCTAAATTCAACCATTTTAATAATGGAATTATGATAAAGAATGAATATGAATCTGAGTGTACTGACGATTCGTCAACAAATAATGCAGAATCGAAAATGGAGACACCCAAAACTGAGGATGACATTGATATAATTCACGAAGTTGTCAAATCCCAAATATACAAAGAAAAATCATAGAAAAATGAAACTGATATATTAATTGGAAAAGAACTTACACCAAACTTTACTCATGAACTTCTAATAGGTAAGAGATTTATTCAAGAAATTATTCAAAAGTACAAGATATACCTCTAGTGAAGAAATTAAATCTTTTAGTCACTTATGAATGATGAACTTGAAATATTTTTGAATTTCAATGGAAATTAAACTATTGATGGATTTGTTAGAGATCATATTTCTTATTCAAATAACAAATAATTCTACAACTAAAGTAACGAATAATTCACAATCATAATTTGATCATATTATTGTGCATATAAACCAAGATACACCCAGTTTTGTATACATCCCCTGTATAATCACTCCAAATATATCACTGACTACTTTTCTATATACTTGAACAATTATGTAAAAAACTTGAGATAACTGAAATCAAGCATCCCACTTTTTTTTACATAAAAGGAAATTTTTTGGTCAATAATTTTTAACACGTTAAGCCCCACATTTAACTGTTGCCTCACTTCAACCTACCCTTGGGACCGCCAGGAGTCATAGATACCTTCCTTTTGAAGTAGTAATAATTTGCTCACTTTAGAAGTCTGGTACACATGCTTAGTAGATCCCGTTTTCTCTCTTTTTTATTGAAATCTGGAATACATTTGGAAGAACAAAAGTCTTCCTTGCCCCATAGTTTGACAAATTTTTTGTTTTGATTTTTTGTCCATTTTTTTTATCGGCTTGATTTCTTTCCAAGTATTTTGAAAAAATTTCAACTTAATGCTTAGAGTATAATCAATAATGTTGAAGCCTAATTCGCCTGTGTTCATTATGAGATGATTTTCGAGAAATTCAGCAGCCGAACTAAAAAACTTCCGTATCGCTTCTGATTATGGTTTTATGCGCAAAAAATTCTTCCACTCATAAGATATGTTGCTGTTCTGCGAGGGAATGCAATGGGAAGCTCAAACTGGAGTTGAAATGGAAGCATGTTTTATATTTTTGTAAACATTTAGCCTAATAATACATTTTCCCAGAAATACAGCCGATAATAATGAAAATGCACTGTTTTTTTTAGCAAACAGTGGCGGTATGGTGATATCAACTTCTTCCATGTCATTATCTACTTCCAATAAAGAATTTTTCGTCTCTCATTCGAGAAGAATTTTCCACTTGAAATTATTATTCTGCAATCTTGAAAATCCAAGATGAAATATTTGAGTCGAATCGTACCATAAAAGAAATGTGGCATTTATTTGGAATTATCAAATTGGCACCGCCATTCCAAATTCTCTCAAAAAAACCGTTATCTACATTATGGAAAAATCAGATATCACACAAAGTCCGATAATTTTGAATGATCGAATTTTGATGTTGGATACTGATCCTCCCCCATAACAGCTAGATATAATTGATAGATTCGGCTGCCATATCGGATCCGCCATTTTAAATCTCGAAATTCACAAAAACTGGTAATTGGCAAACTTGAAAGCCCCAGAATCAAACCATAAATAACAATATTTGGCCATGATTTTGAATTTTTTATGTACACACTAAATTGGGTTTACAAAACCACGATACGTGTTTCTCTATGCAGTAGCTTCTTCAGGTGGAGATCATTTAGTGAAGTGAGGGTCTTTCGTTTGATCAAAATATGCATTTTTAGTCGTATCGGACCACAATAGTTATTTATGCAACAAATGCAAAAAGTAAGTGTTTATTGCACTCGACGTGAAGTTGTCCGATGAGGCCGCCTGGCTGAGTTGGACAATACGTCGAGTGTAATAAACACTTTTTGCACGAGTTGCATACAATATTTTTTCTACGTTCATGCAAAAACAAAAAAATGTATTCAGAATTTCAATAAATTCCATTTTTTTGTAATTTCGTAATCCAGATGAAATATGATTGTAAATAATATAAAATATGCAATTGTTTAAAATGTAATACAATATTACAAAAAAATTGCGTCAATTTGACGTTTATGTTTGTCATGATAACAAATGACAGATGTAGAATGACATATGAGTGCAATAAACATTGTATTGCACAGTGCAATAAAAAACAACTTTTTTCACTAAATATATTTCAATAAAGTTTGGTTTTTGCAAGAACGTAGAAAAATAAAGAAAGACTATGGGGAAATATGCTGATAAAATCTATTTTTCACGTTTTGATATTATGGTGGCGAATGCTGGGTATTTTGAACTGGTAATACGAAATAGAAAAGTTCATATGAAACTACAGAAGAAATTGACGAATTCGGGTATTTTTTATATTCTTAAAATGGCTACTTTGTAATATAATGTTCATTAACTTTCTTTATTGCTTGCATTGTTGCTTATTATGGTTATATATGCAGTTAATTTCATGCCATTTTCTCTGTTAGGGGTAAATATGATTGAATAAAAAAAACATTTCTCTTATTAATGACATAATGGGGTAAAAACAGTGTAAAAAATATGTTATGGTTCAATTTTGGCTAATAAACTGAATTATATGAAGGTCTAGTTTTTTGTTCGATTTTTTCCATAGGTTCTTTAGCAATTCCAACTGAAACTTTATTGACCTCCAGCATGAAACTAATAATTCAACTTAGAAAGATTAGTTCAAGTTAGATTGAAAGAAACAATGTAATGTGTTTGAAGAAGTCACATTGAGTTATTGTTCAAAGACAATTTTTTTCAAAAGAACTTTCTCGAGATTATCTTGTGAAAATTTTATTTATTATTTTACATATCATTTTTTTCTACAGTATGTAATTAAACATTAATATCAATAAAATATGTAACTTTACACTGGAGTTGGCATTCAGAGCCATCTTCTACAAAATAAATGTATCAAAGTCAATGAAATAAGTTGATTAGTCCCAAACATGTCTGACAAAAAATATATAGTTCTGTGATAATGCAAACTAAAAATAATTTGCCTATTCCAGGAGAATAGAAATGAATGATATAGTTGGATTGTTTAACAAAAATACCTGAATAAGTCTTCAACAGAAATTGTAGTCTTCAATATTTTGAGAATGATCTCCTGTAAATTTTTGAATTGGTTACCATATTGGGATTGCCTAGTCTGTGACCCCTGAATCCTTCATTTCGATTTTGAGTAGACTTGATAGATAAAACATTTTAAATTTGTGCTTAATATTAACATTGTCATTCCAAATTTCCACATTCTCGCGAAAAATTCACTCCCCCCAAATCTTTTTCGATAGTATAATATATAATAATAATAATAATAAAAAACTTTATTTGCTCAAATAACATATTATGATGTTTTATCATCGTCAGAATTGTGGGTGATAAAGTAGTTAATTTGAGTACCAGAAAATATCTATATAAATATGAATATACATGGATTGAAATCTCTAGGTAGACAAATACAATAAATAAATACAGTAATTAAAATACACAGGTACACCAAAGTGTTTAAGAACATAGAGATGAAAATATCATAGCTACATATTTATTGAGGAGAGAACATCAGCATCAAAGAATTCTTGAATGTTGTAGACATTGAGTGTAAGAAGCATTTTTTTAATTTCTATTTTGAATTTTGTTGTTGGAAGTTCTTTCATTTGCTTGGGAAGTTTATTGAAAAGTTTGATAGAGAGGTTGATAAAGCTTTTATGAGTTAAGGTGAGTCTATGTTGTGGGATTATTAGATTATTTTTGTTTCTTGTGTCATATAAGTGTAGTGTATTTTGTTTTGCTCATTTGATTTGATGTAATATAGACAGTGATGTATAAATAACGCTAGTAGAGTTAGAATGTTTAATTTTTTTAAATTATGTCTGCATATTTCAGTATAAGGAGTTATTGTGTTATTGCTCTAATAGCTCTTTTCTGCATACGAAATAATTTTATCCAGTCTGTAGCATTCCCCCATAGAAGTAACTGAATCATGAATTACTAAATCCACCGGCGTTATTA
This sequence comes from Gonioctena quinquepunctata, assembly GCA_018342105.1. Classification (NCBI taxonomy): domain Eukaryota; kingdom Metazoa; phylum Arthropoda; class Insecta; order Coleoptera; family Chrysomelidae; genus Gonioctena; species Gonioctena quinquepunctata. The sequence goes on from JAFIRS010003002.1 coordinate 95,591, forward strand.
ATTCAGAAATTTTAATGGAAAATATCAATCCGCCAGCCCAAGCACTACCTGATAACGATTTTGAATCGAATCGTAGATTAAACAATTTTTTTTTATTGATATGACCGATACATGATGAAAATCCATATTAAAGCAAACAAAAGACACTCACTTCACTAAATGATTTTCACCAAAATGGGTTTACGAAACTTTAAGTAGAGATAATACTAACTCAACAATCACCATGTATCATATTAAATAGTCAAGATAGGTATAGTATTTCTAATCCCAATTGGACGGACATAAAAAGTTTCGAGAAGGAATTCTCTTCCACACGACTGAACTTTTTTATGATTGTACTAGGAACGCTTTGAAAGTAAAAACACTGGTAGTATATAAATTTCCCATTTGCCGGGCAGTGCATATGAACAATCCTCGTAGTGCTCTTATTTTTATTGCCGTTCCAATTGGGATTAGAATAACTATAATAGCAGGCATATGAATCTAATTGAGGATATTAAGGATTATCCATTAGGGAATGAGACCAAGTAGAACGGAGATTATATCCATTACCTTTTTAATCTTCAGTAAAACAAATTCTACAAAGGATAATTATTTAAGTTAATCTGGTCATTAAGAAAATATTGCGACTTTTTGCATTTATAAACTTCTGAACTTTCTAGAAGGTCGAGTTTATAACCTTTCTTTTCTGTATGTAATATTTGGAAATTGTTAACAAACAATGTTTTTCAGTCAAGAGGTGAGTAGCAAAAGTTGAATTTGTTTTTCCCTTTATTAACCAGTTTCTTTGTTTTCAAATGTTCTGTCTGTTTGGCCTATGTGATCTCTCAGTTCTATCTTTATTCTTCTTAATAAATTTACTTGAGCTATTGTCTTTTTTGTATGCAATATTGATGTTGTTTTTATGTAAGAAAGTAGAAGTTTTTTCGGTAGAGTTGCCTGAATTTGTAATAATTTTAAAATTATATTATTTTTCGTTTTAAGTGAGAAACACTTTTCTTAAAGCTTTTTTAAAAAAATTACTTGATCTATCAAGTTTGAATTAACCATTTTTTAGTGCAATGTTTTAATTATATTCAATTCTTTATTAAAACAAATTCTGAAAGAGAAATATTGACCAGTCTATGTATCATACTATTATATACAGGTGATTTATGTTGGTTTGGATGAGTTGAGGTACTGTACTGTGTATTGTGATGTCTGTATATAAAGCTTTATGGAAAATTGAGAAATTATGTTTATTACAAAGAACCCGGCACGAAAACATATGGGAAATTGGCTCTCGGTCGAATTGGCTGCAATTTTTTTATGTTATAGTAGGATGGGTCATTAGAAAAAAATGTGAGTTCAAATAATTTTGTATGTTTGTTTTCTGAGATATAAGCGGCCAAAGTTCATAAAAACGTCGTATTGGGGTAGGATTGACAAAGAAAAAAACTGTTTTTTTAATCGAAATGAGACAAAGTAAGGATAATAAATAATAATAATAAATTCATTTATTGTTAACAATAATAATAATTATAAGGTACATGGTTTTAAGATATAATAAATATAGAATCAATGAAATATGTGTCTATTTAATTTTCAATAAATGATATAATAAATAAATTAATACTTGTTTGAAATAAACATAAATAGGACATATAAATATATATATAAAGGACATGTAGGACTTATTTGTACAGATATTTGTAGAAATAAAAAGAATAAAGATTAAAATTCACATATGTATAAGCAAAGAATTTAGTGTATGTATAACAGAATGAGTGAGATGAAAATGTATTGATGAACTCATAAACTTGTTCAATTATAATCTTATTGATGATTACATTAGGTTTATACGGGGCATAGTCAAAAAAAATTTTTTTTTCCGGATTTTTTCCCGACTATTCAAATCAACTAGTTATATTTTGTTAAGAATATGTTTCAGTCTTTGTAGGCGAAAAAATTTTTGTTTCTTGATGACTTTCTGTTTAAAATTATATTTTTTTAATTTTTATTACCTATGCTGATAAAAATTGACAGACGTTTCCAAAATGGAATTAATTGACTCCTATTGAAAAAGATGGGTAAATTCGTGAACCAATTGTTCTACCTTTCATTTAGAAAATGGTCGTTACATTTTGGCTTTCAAGGGTTTTTTATTGAATATCTAGAAAACTATTCCGTTAATTTACCAATTTTCCCTCAAATATTTTGAAAATGTTGCTTCTATACATAATTTTATAACTTTGTATGTTCGTTTCTAAGATAGATTTTGAAGTTTGGATTATATATGGGGTAACCTATGATTGAACAAAATTTATGGAACCTTTCCCATTCAATTCTATTATAAAACTTTTCAAAATCAATTTTTGTTACTATAAAAAACAAAACCACACCCAACAAAATCTGGAACTGAAAAGATCGGATGGGCTTGGGTACGGATCAAAATGTTTAATGTACCCAAATATATAAAGGGGTTTACCCAACCGTAGTCAAAAAAATTAAAAAAATACATTAGAATGCTTTTATTCAGTAAAGAATTTCTCTCCTTGTTTAGTAGTACGTAGGTGAAATTGTACATTCACTTCAAGTTTTAGGTAATTTTAATTTACTTAAGTATATTTATTATATTTTAAAGTGTTTTATGATGTATATTTATTTTAACTTTCTTAAATTTAAATTTAGTTTATTTTTGTTGACCTGGTTGTAAGAAAATGAAATTGTAAAATGAAAAAATGGTTTTTATCAACTCAAATTATAGACTCAAAAAAAACAAATAAATAACATTCTAACAAAAAAGTCAATTAATATTATGGAAATTAATAATTATAACAAATCGAAATGAACCTGATGGAGTAGTGAATGGTGCTCAAATGATTTTGTCACCCATTCTGAATTTCCTCAATTCAATTTCTAAGAAACAAAAAACGAAAATATAAATTTTTTTCCTGGAACCCTCGAAACCAAATGATTCAATTGCCAAGAATAATTACATGAACCCACCCCATACATTTGAATTTTTCTTTGTGAGACAAAGCTAATTGCCTTAAAAAACGTGATTTTCTTATGAAAAAAGCATAAAACTTTCAAATTATTTCTAACAAAAGAATTTGTTGGTGTTGCTGTTGATTGAAAGGAATAAAACAATAATGGTGAAATGATATCAAATAAAAAATAAAAAAGCTAACAATTCGTAATCTGGATTCTAAACCCAAATTGCCAATTTCAATTTTCTGTGATCAATGGAGCTCATCTTGGTCTGCATTCGAGTAGAACAATTTTCAAAAATAAAATTGTTCTTCCTTTCGAATGGAATAAAATGTTCCAAATGCATAGGAAAATTTCTGTTACATGGATCCAAAAAAATATGAAAAAGGGTACAAATTGGCATCCAGCAATTTTTAGTGCACTAAGTAAACGTTATTTAACACCATTTAAAAGATCTGAGGCAAAAAAATTGATCAAAGAATAACACAAATCCATTTTTTTTTTGATTTGAAATTTGTTTTACTATATTTTTTTCTTTAGTTCAACCATTTTTTCCACTTTTCAACTGATTTCATTTTTTTCCTTTTCTTCAGACCCGAACTTGCCCAAAAAAAAAAAAGAGAATGGAAAGCCGTAGGAATCATACAAAGATTAATTTGAACAGTGAGGATGATCAAAACTCCCTGATTCTGTATCTAAAACATGAGATAATTCATAGGAGGAAAAATCCTTTCAATGCAAATTTGTTCCAAATTGTTTTCCCCCGGAGAAATCTAACCAAAAAAGAAAACACGTGGAACCTTTCAATGCAAAATTTGCCAAATCGTTTTCCAAAAGGAGCAACACACAACACCTGAGATTTCCCTTTCAGGAGAAAAGCCATTCAATGCATATTTAAAGAGTTTTGACTAAAAGACATTTTGTACAGAAAAATTCATCAGGGGGGAAAAACCTGTTTCAATGCAGAATTTGTTTAAATCTTTTTTGAAAAAAGGGAGTTCTTACACGCCGAGGAATTATACAGGAGAAGCCATTAATGCAAAATTTGTCTAAGAGTTTGCCATAAAAAACATTGGTGTGTCGAGATGATTCATACAGGGGGAAACCATTTCAATGTAAAGTTTGTTTAAAGAGCTTTACACATAGAAGCACATTGGTGCGTCATGAGATAATTCATATAGAGGTGAAGCCATTTCAATGTGAAGTTTGTCCCAAGAGGTTTGCACTCAAAAGCACATTTTTGCTTCATAAGAAAATGCATACAGGGGAAAAAGCATTTCAATGCAAAATTTGTTCAAAATCGTATTCTCAAAAGGGGCATCTTACACAACACGAGATAATTCATTCAGGGGAAAAGCCATTCCAATGCAAACTGAATAGGTTGTTTGCATTTAAAACCAATTTGGTTTTTCATGAGAACAGGAGTGAAGCCATTTCAATGTGAAGTTTGTCGCAAGAGTGAAAATTCATATAGGGGCAAACCATTTCAATGCCAAATTTGTTCAAAATCGTTTTCCAAAAAGGTGCATTTGACACCACCTGAGAATTCATTCAGGAGAAAAACCATTCCAATGCAAAATTTGTCTATAAAGGTTTTGCACATAAAAGCAGATTGGTGTATCATGAGAGAATTCATACAGGATAAAAACTGTTTCGATAAAAAATTTGTTCAAAATCGTTATCCCAAAAATATTATGAAACATCCCAAGTAACATCATAGTGACAAAAACTGATACTGCAAGACTTATTTACTATCTATTTCTAGCAAAGGCTTTTGACACCCTGAGTGTTAATATTGAAAAAAACAAATTAATCACCTTCTCATCCATAGCCAAAGACCAACCATCCTAGGATAACCTATTGCTTCATAAATATTGTCAAAACTTTGTTAATTGTCTAGCAATCCAGAAAAGTCACTCGACAAAATATCTAGGTCGATCAACATCTGCGCTGGAACGAACACATAAGCTATACAGTTAAAAGATTGAAAAAACTTATATACAAATTTTATCTGCTTAGAAATTTATTAAACAAAAAAAACTTATTGATGGTATACAATGCATTAGCTGGATCTATATTGCGTTACTGTTTAGTTATATGGGGTGGTCCTTCAAAACTTCCCTGCACAATCTGGAAATATTACAAAATACTTTGTTAAAAATCATACTGAAACAAAATAAAAGTTCCGCTACTAATGAGTTATACGAAAGATCAGAAGTTGTCACACTGAGAACATTGTACATTTATCAATCCATTTTATGGGTTTCAAAAGGCCCGCATGACTATGTTTCACATCCGCATAATACTCGCAGAATGACATATCAAGCGCTCTATGTTCTTCCCTGTAGACTTACACATACCCAGAAATTCATAACATACCACGGACCCAAATTATATAACCGGCTTCCTTCTAACATAAAACACTTAACCGGTAAGAAGACTAAAAAAAAAAGAGATAAAGAAAATTTATTATTTCTCATAGGAACTATTGCTCAAAATAATCGTTAATCAGGAAAAATTGAAAATTCACCCAATATGCTGACGTTTTTCCCTCCTCCTCAATGATTCAAAGTTTTAATCATCCTTGAACAGACAAAGAAGGTTTAATTTGCAATATAAAAACTCTCTATGCCTAGTATTATTTTGTTTTCTTTTCTCTTTACTGCAAATCACTTGATTATTTGTGGGAGATAGATCCACAACTCCAGCCTAGCTTATTAGGTGGTAGCTTCTCTTGCTTTTAATTTCAATTTATAAGATGAATACCTTACGATAAGTACATATTTTGAGTTCGGTACTTTATGGAACTAAATTGAGAGATAATTACTATGTTATATCACTTGTAAATTATTTTGTAACTGAGGTACTACTATGTAAAATTGTAACTGAATTTTTCCTATGTAAATTACCCTAACTATGTAACTGAATAAATGTATATCAATGTATCATAATCAAAGACAAAACTTCGATTCGGTGGGTATTACATAATCACCACCAAATCTATCACATACAATAAGATTAAATTCATTTTATATTTGCATGGTTGTAGTCGCGTAATTCCCATCTCTGGTAGCCACTCCACAGTTCTATAACTTGTTAGTGTCAATTGAGGTGTCTGAAACATTATGGCCACTAAGCAGAATCACCTTGAAGGTTTTCACTTGAAAGTGAAAAATAACCATTGCGGTAACCATCCTGTGCCACTTGAATATCACTTAGATGTCATACTAGAGTATGACAGTTTCGGTGACGTTTTAATAACTTCCATCAAGCCTTCAATGTGGCAGGCACTTGATTGTGGTGATGGTTTCGTTGCTTTCTTGCTAACTCAGTAAGTGATTGCCACAGTTAGCATTCAATAAAACATTCGTCCGTATTTGCCTCTTTGACTAAGAGAGTCTGTTCAAGGTTCAACAGTTTGATTTTATTTGTTATAAACGTGAAAACTGCAGTTGCATTGTGGTATAAACTTCAAATTAAATTGAGCCTCGGTTTCGGAAATAGCTCTAGTAATTAATAAAAAGCAGATCGAGATAGAGTCCGCATAAGGCTCCATTAAAGGGCTGAACACGCGTACTGCGAACATGTGAGTCGCCTATCATGGTAGTGTTTACATGTAACTTATTGTAATGTTGAAAAGTGTCTTATATTCATGATGGAGCAAGTGCTTGCAATAGAGTTTTTACCCATTAAAAGCCACATTGTGTTTATCGGGAAACAGTAAAAAATTACTAATAAAAAAACTTTTTAAAGACAATGACTCACAAATGATCTTTCATCTCTTTCTATTAGTGTCACCATTGTCTTATGGGGAATAGACCATAGACAAATTAAAAATAAAGAGACTGAAACAATGGCGATCTTGACCACCAAGTTTTTGGTACGGTCAGTCGCGCATGGAGGCGCTGCCCGTAATCCACAGACGACTAATGACATGATAATTTTCCAATTTCGACATTTTTCAGAAAGTAGAAGTTTTTGTTTGACATGTATTTTTATTATGACAAACCACGCAATAAATTCAGAATAATGCTTTTGTATTGTCATAAAAAAATGCAGAAATATACTATGGACTTGATTAGGACAACGTCGAAAATAGAATGTTTGTTATTCGAGTTGACGCTGAAATTCTGGAAATAATTTTACAGGTGAAATTAGTTCTTTTCACAAACTGATACTTATTTCCATCCATCAGTTGCAGAAATTTTTTCACAAACTGATACTTATTTCCGTCCATCAGTTTCCATTTCCTCTAACCATTTGAGAAAGTACGGAGATTATCATCAAACTGGAGTATTTGTTATACCTACTCGTTCTCCTTTTGTGCTAATAAATGAACAACATTATTAAAGGTTTGTTGTAAATGTAATTTGTTTTTATCTTGGTTGATTTGATGATAGGATATTTTTAATTTTGTTGTTTTTCAGAGTTTTATTATTTTTTTGCCTGTAGTTGTACCTTGGTTACAATAAAATGCGTTTTTATAGTGTTCAACTTATTATTCTTGTTTTATAAGAACTTTAATTTTGTTCTTGATATCATGAAACAAAGATTTATTTTGAAACTTTATTTTAACCACGAACGAACTAATAGATTCTACGAATCGATTACTGTATATATTTTATTAGCGATCGATTTGCCATTCCTGTATTTCATATGATACAACCATTCATATATAATAAAAATACAGGAATGGCAAATCGATCACTTATGAAATATATACCATATCAATCATATAAAAGTAACACATTTAAAAAATCCGCCTTATTTCAATCGGTAACTGAAAAAAAAATCTTTTAACAGGGTTATTATATATATATATATATATATATATATATATATATATATATATATATATATATATATATATACTGACAGGGTTACGTCATAAAACAGCTTTATGAGAGTTCGGGTGACCAGACGTAAGGTGAGGAAAGTGTGCCACTGCTGCCAACATATACTAATTATTTAGGTTTTATTGTATTCATCCTTGTTCATCCTTGTTACTCTTCGAAATTTGAAAATAAGTTCTATAAAGTTGGCTATTCTGGCACACATCATACGTCATCAAAATGGAGTTTTCGCCGTAACCCTGTCAGTATTATATATATATAATAACCCTGTCAGTATTATATATATATATATATATATATATATAATAACCCTGTGTTTTACCAAATGTACTAACTTAGTTCGGCCAGTTGAGAGATATGTCGCCACTGACTAAACGTGGTGCCAACTTTTACTGCAGGTTTGACAACTCTCTTTATTTTTAGTTTCTCTATGGAATGGAATGTTCCCAACAAACTTATTATATAATGATAACACACTTAATGTAAGATCTCTATATTTCCATGCCAATTGCTTATACATTCACAAAGCCACAGTACTAAGAAAATATGTAAATCACTGTTACAACACGAGAACAAGAGCAAATAATCAATTAACTGTTCCATTTTGCAAACATCATGCAAGTCAAAGATTTGCTACAAGAATGGCACCAAAATCATTCAACCTACTACCTCACTTTATAAAAAATTTAACAAATGCAAAAACTTTTTCAAATAAATGTAAACACTATATCACTCAAAATCTTAATATGTTTTCAAGTCTCCTATAATAATATTACTACCCCTGACTAAACTGGGATCCCGATTTATGATTTATAATTTGTAGTTCATAATTTATAATTGTATTTCTTATCTTTGGATTTGTTTTCCAATTTACAAATACCTACATATGTTATTTAATTATATGCACACACACAGGTGTCTCGCACCTAGGTGCATCTGGAAAAATGTAAATCAGAATATTACTACTTATTTATACCATGTTGTATGTAATCTATATAATGTAATGTAAAATCTCATTTAATAAATCTCAAAATCAAAATAGACTCTCCTATTCAGATTTACTCTTTTTGGGAAGCAGTCACTCATCAATTATTATGATGACAGTGGTGACGTCATTGGTGCTATACAATCCTAGCGAAAAGCATGCATTTTCATCTTGTCATTTTCGTACAAAAAGAAAATGCCTTAGAGCAGCACCTGGTCAGTGTTCAGTTCTCCCTCGAAAATAATTCTAACTGCATATGTACGAGTCGACATATTTTGTGTCCAGAATGCAATAGGCTCCGTTTCCGTGCATGGTCCCCAATATTACCGTAGTTATCGATACTATCGTCGAAAACTATCGGTGTTACCGATAGTAAAATATCGATTTTTAGCTAACACTAGACCATCCTTTCTTGGAGTAGAATCTAAAGCCATAGTTTATCGTGAATTTTTGTTTTAAACATTCTACTAGCACGTTACAGTGAACATGAACCTGAGAATTCGAAAATATGAACATAGGTAAGAAGTTCGAAATGATTTGGAAATTCTATATCGAGAAAATTTGGCGAAGTGGTAGAGTGTTCCTCATGTTCTGATATTGCTGGAAATACTGGCAACAGAAAGTAATTACGGAACGCTTTAGTGGCAGTAAATTTAAACTACTAATATTTTCGGGCCAGTAAGGGAAAAATAAATACAGAATATAACCTATTGCTTTCATGGTGAAATCTCCCAATACAACTTGAAACATTTTTCTGTTGTATCTGTAAATGAAAATATTAATTTTGCAGTGATAATCTGATAATAACTGATTTTAGATTATGTCCTGTCACTGTTGATAGTGTTTTGATTTTAAATCATAACATAACCTACCTTTTTTTCAATTTAAGGAGGGGATACTGAGACTGCATGACGTTTTCTGCGACAGTAGCACCAGTAATTTTTCAGCTCTCACAAGGTTTCTTTAAAAGTGGCGCGAAAACATTGCCAGTAAGTTTCAGTAAAATTGGAAAGATTAAATTTCTGGGCAGTACTGTTCGGGAATATCGGAACATGCCCGTTACGTCATTAACGTCACGTGACTCTTGTATCCAGCGTTGCCAATTACCAGGATTTTTTCCGAAAATCGGGAATTTCAACGTGTGCCGGGAATTGTGTCGGGATTTTTACAATTATGGGAAAAACCGGAAATTTTATTACTATTCGTAACACACTTCGTCAGATAAGTTCATTAAGCTCATTATATTGAGCAGTCAGTCAGAAAACGGGACGCCGTAAGCTGAAACGCGAAAAGCTGCTATGTGAACATTGTGAACTCGACATAACATTTGACGGTCGTCCACTGTCACGTGCCACGTAATGGTTTTATTTTTTCTTTGCCTCAGTTCGGTCCTCAGATATTATAAATAATGAAAATAATTTCTCAAATTCCTTTTTTTTTTTCGCAATTTTCAAATTTAAAGATGCTCCTCAATTCAAACTCGATTTGACCTTCACTTGAATAACTTCCCCCAAACACTAGCGCCAATTGTGGTTGTTTTAGGAATATCCATAGACGATATCATTTCTTACAACCCAAACATGAAAACAACTCACTTTTAATGTGATGTTTCAGTAACAATTGAAAATACTATAATAATAAAAATATTAGTACAACATATAAACGAAGACAAATGATATCATAGTTGACAGTTCAAAGCAACTAGTAGTAGAAGTTTGAAATGTGTGAAGAAACGATGCATACGTCCATCAGAGCTAGGAATACGGATATAATGAGAAAACTGGCGTTTTCTATTTCAAATTATTAAAAACATCGACCATTTTTTAAATTTCTGAGTTTGTTGCTGAGATTTCTAGGTGATAATCTTTATGTGCAAATCAAAATATTCTAGAAAAGGGGCACGTACGTGTTCCCCATTCCTGTTTCCTATAAAATGTAATTACAATTACATCAAAATAATATATCATATTATTATCCATTAAAATAAAATTCTAGACGATGATATTTTGGGAAAAATTATCAAATATGAGTTTCGGGATTTTTTCGGGAATTTTCGGAAATTCTCGAGCTTTCGGTCGGGATTCTTCTTCAGTTGGCGTTGGCAATTGGCAACCCTGCTTATGTCTTGTCTCTTGTCATCACCTCAATAACCATCTTATCACTATAGTTCGTATTTACGGAGATTTATAATAATGGCTTCAGAACAATACAAATGTGAAGCAGAACTTCCAATGAGGAGCACTGAGGAAGGTAAAATTGAACAAATAGCTAGTGGGACTTACTTTGATGAAGCAGTGAAAGAAGAGGCCCCCGAAATCAAACCATTTAGTAAATATGTGAATGAACAAAACCCAAGTGGGAATCAGTTTGGTGCTATTTATATTTTGAAGGAAGAGCTAGTGGAGGAAGATCGAACCGAAATCAAACCGTTCAGTCTAGAGAAAGAAATATTTTATGATCCGCATTCGAGCGAGTTCCAGGTAACGCAGAGAAATAGTGTTGAAGAGCCCAAAGAATCAAAGGTTTTTCCAACATGTGAGTTTCTTTTAAATATATATATATATATATTCAGTGTAACACCCTAGACATAAACTTGAAGTGAAAATTAGATATTCTGGTTCTTAAAGTATTGAATGCTTTGCTTCTAATGAGGTTGTAAGAGTTGCAGATATTGAGAGTAATTTTTGTTGACTATTTTCACTATAACTTAATAGTGTGATAAAGATTTTATAAGAGTGGTACTGCTTTCCTTATTTTTACTAGGGCTTTTCATGACAATAAATTCAAAATTTTCATGGTTAGAATGGAAATAGTTCATTCACAGTTAGGGTGGTTGTGCCTGTTGTCCGACCAGTGCTGGTTTTCGACTAGTTTCATACAAAACTAATGGAAATAAGAAACTATAAGCCAATATCAGTCATCTAAAATATTCCTGGTTTTCGACCACCTTTCCCCACCACTTCTCAGAATTTTCGAGTTGTTTACGTGACAATTTCATTATTAAATGCTTAAGGGAGCGTAGGCAGTCAGTGAGCAGATTACTAAAGACACGAAATACTTTAAAATTTGTAGTGAACTGTGACTTCAGAAATAGCAAGTAAGTGATAAATTATCTTTCAATTACTTCATTTTTTGTGTGGTATGTCAAGTTTAATCTATCCTTCTTCCGAAAAACTATGTTTGAACCTTGTTTACAAGATTTTTCTATATAAAATGAAGTGGTGGCATATTAGGTATGTGATATATGTGCTTTTCCCTTTCTCGACCACTTGGTCGAGAACCGGACAAACGGCGCTTAGATTGTCTATCCTTTTTCATTTTACTAAATCTAAATACGGTTGAACTCTTCTAACACATTATTAGTAAATTATACTCCTTAAATAGAGTCCAGTTTTCGACCATATTTTTTTAAATCCTTCTAGGTCTCTCATCATTATAGGTGATGAGTATGCCAAAGACTTTGCAAAGGTGCTAAAAGTTATGGTAGGAGAAGAACTCTATGAAATAGAAGAACATTTAGCAGAAAAGGTAGAAATATCTGAATTAACAAAAGATGTTTTTACTAAGACCATACAATATGGCCCAAATGATTTTGTTTTACTCATGTTCAATTCAAACAATATTAGCAATGATAATAAGCTAAAAATGGCGTTAAAAAACGCAATCCTCATTAGTAAATATACCAATCTGCTGATTGTGACTGAAAGGCAACAGACCGTTGACTACATAATTACTAATAAAATTGAAAGGCATATAACAAAATATAGTAAGATCAATAAAAATTCAAATATTAGATTTATAGTTGACCCCAAAGTAAATAATAGTAAAATGTGCATATGCCATAATATAAAAAGTTTTATCAAGGATTCAAAAAATGTACATCATGTGCTCAAAACTGTAAAATATTGTAACACTGACATTGATATCACTGATAGACTCGCTTTTTTTCGTGAATAAAAGTAAAGCCATAGATCCATATAAAAAAAGCCCCCAAAGCAATATAAGTACTATCATCTAAATCCATTACTTTCTGTCATCAAAATATACAGTGTATCTCAAACAAGATATTAGTGCTAGATGATTATTTTGAAAGAAAACACTGCGACTTTTATTGATCTCAGAACACTGGCAAGAAAAGATGCAATTCATCAATCCAAACTGAGTAATTTTTCGCTTTGCTTTCGTCCTTCTGTAGAACCACAAAAGACATGGTGGAGTCTCTATCTACAAATATGATAATTTTTCAGGTGAAGTTGTGGAATATGATATGAAATCTTTTTCCAAAGATGGTACCATGGAATGTTGTGGTGTCAGACTAGTTAATTTTAACATTATTTGATTGTAATTTATAGACCCCCAAATGGAAACTTTGAGGAATTCCTACTATTATTGAATGAAATTTTGAATAATACCTGTTTGGAAAACAATAGTGTCATCTTAGGAGGGGATTTCAACATAAATTTTATGATCCAGAGTGTTAATCGTTCTCTACGTGAGGATTTGTTGTCTTGCTTTAATATTGCAGTTAGCTTGAGAATGCCCACGAGGGTTAGTAAGGGATCATCAACCTGTATTGATAACTTTTAGTGAAAACCTCAATACTTATACAGCATCAGTGGTAGATATAGGTGTTTCAGATCACTTTGCACAATTTTTTCCATATTCAGGTTAATAACCAAGAGAACATAAGGAAAAACAAAACTAGTTGCACTAAACGCATTTTTGCTCGAAAATATCGAGGACTTCAAAAATGCCTTACAACAAGAGAAGTGGTCAAATGTATATATACATGATTGTCCTGACCTGGCTTTTGAAGCTTTGCTGAAAGTCTTTTTATCTTTTTGAAAACAGTTTTCCACTCAAATTGTGTTACGATAGAAATGGTAAAAGAATGTAAGATTTAAAAAATATATTGCTGGAGTCCGGAACTAATGGATTTGAAAAAATGTATCCTCTATAATGCGCTCTGAGGCATTATAGACGTTTTTCGAAATCAGTAGTTATTTGAATAAGGAGTATAGAAAACAACTGCAAACCGCCTCTGAACAGTACTACGATAATGTCATTTTGACTGCAGAGAACAAAACAAAAGCAACCTGGGAAATTATAAACAAATTACAAAAAAAAGTAACGCTGATTCAACTAAAGTTTCTCTAGCAGACCAGCTGGGGGTTAATGAATATGATTTAGCAAATGAGTTAAACAGTATTTTTACCAAGGTGCCGGTTGACAACAGAGTCTATGATAGTCATTACCTTGAGTCAAATATTCAGATGAATCCTCACACTTTCTATATGTCCCCTATAACTAAAAAAATGATCTCCTAGATTTAATCCTCTCTAAAAAAATACAACTTCTTGTGGGATGGATGGTATGAACAATAATCTTTTAAAACAAACTGCCTTTATGTATATGAGCCATTAGTATTTTTAATAAATCTGTCAGCTCAAAAGGGATATTCCCAGAGAAGTTGAAATATGCTAGGGTATCACCCATCTACAAAAAAAGGTGACCACACAGATCTGAACAACTATAGATCGATAAGCATTCTATCAAGTATCTCAAAACTGTTTGAACTGAATATGAAGAATCAGTTGACTAACTTTTTAGCAAATTCAAACTACTCTCACCATCTCAGCATGGTTTTACCAGAAACAAGAGCACAGAGTCTGCTTTATGTGAACTCCATAGCAACATAATTAGACATCTGGACAACAACGAATATGTGATGAGCCTATTTCTCGATTTTTCAAAGAGCGCTCGACTGTGTTGATCATAGGCTGTTGGTTTCTAAGTTATCAAGATATGGTGTAAGAGGTCTTCCACTACAACTACTAATGTCTTATTTGACTGATCGAAAGCAGGTGGTGAGACTCAATGAAACGTGCAGTAGTCCTCTGAATATACTCCACGAGTCCCACAAGGATCAATTCTGGTCCCTTTCTTTATATAGTCTTTGAATGACCTAATAAGACATTTAAATAACCATCTCAGCACAGGCATACACACAATATGTTATGCTGACGACACAAATATCCTGGTAGTTGAGAGGGACTTGATTGCCCTGAAAAGTAAAGCCGAAAAAACATATGAATGTGTTCTGAAGTGGTCGGAAATGAATAACCTTAAATTAAACACCTCTAAAACCCATGCACTGCTATACACTTTACGTAGGCAAAATGTAAATTGTACTCTTTTTGAAAACACTGACAATTCGGTCGAAATGTCAAAACGCGTAAGCTTGCTAGGTTTAACTATAGATGACAAATTGGCCTGACTCACATATAGACAACCTGTGCACTAAATTGAGAAAAATGTGTTACTCGCTAAGGTTTATGGACGAATCATTGTAGTGAAAAGGTGCTACTGACCCTATACTATGCTAATTTCCATTCACACTTAAAATATGGTATTCTGAATTGGGGTAATTGTGCCTCAGCAAGCAGAGTTTTCATTCTGCAGAAATATGCTGTGAGGATTTTAAGTAAAATAAGCTCTAGGGACTCATGTAGGGATTCATTTAAGAAATTTAATATTTTAACTATGGCAGGAATATATATTTTAGAAACCTGTGTATACATTTTTAAAAATCAGAGTACCATGGCTGAACGTTCACATGATTACAATACAAGAAGTAAACACCACAACATCGTACTTCTCTGTTTCAACATAGTTATGTGGTAAATGGTTGTAAATTTTATAATAGATTGCCAGAAACTATAAAAGGTTGCAAAAATGTATTTACATTCAAAAAAATTACGAAAAGATTCATTATGGATAAAACTTGTTATTCTATTGACGAATTCTTCCACTAATTTAACTTTATTTTAACTTTATTTTATCATGTACTATCCAATAATATTTATTGTTTTTATGATTTATGTAATCTTGAGTGTATGTACTTAGACATGTATCCGGTGACTTCTTTCAGATTTATTATTGTATCATGATGTCAAACAGAGATATTGTATCATGTGCAATTTTTATTAACTGAAATAAAGATATATTATTATTATTATTATTATTATTATATTATTTATTTTTCTGCCTTCTTTTTGCAGTGATTAATGGTGGTCGAAAAGTGTCCTCTTATTCGACCAGTTGATTATATATGGTTTTTCATTGGAATTATGTAGGTAGGTTCGATTTAAGCCATAATAAACCAAAAAAACTCACATTGAAGGGTAAAAAAATCGAAGTTTTTTCGATATAGCGACGATGTTTTACAAAGAGCTCTTATAGAAATTAGAGAGGAAAGGATGAGTATAAATAAAGCGAGTCAATAATTTAACGTCCCTAAAACTACTATTACAGACAGAATCAAGAGCAAATCAAACGAAAATAAACGAAAAACTGGACCTGAAGCGTTACTAGGTCGAGAAGTCGAAGAAAAAATTAAACAATGGGTTATAAATATAGGCAAATGTGGTTTCCCTTTAAAAAAAACTTTCAAAATACGCTCTTGAAGATTTGACAAAAAAAATTCGATAAGTAAAAATTTCTGGTTGAAGATCAGATTGAGCAGACATCATTCAAAACTGACCAAGATCATGATAGCTATCATTCAGACTCAGGAACTCTATGCAGAGTTCAGACTGAGAACAGAAAAATGAAACCTCTGACCGATGATCAATTACAGCCCAATTCTTTTAGAATTCCAAAAATCATGCGATGCAGTATTAAATACCCCAACCTCCCATGTTGACAATCAGATCGAACCAACTCCGAAGGAAACTTCTCTTACGATTCCTCATAAGTCAGATTCACAAACATCGAATTCAGACTGAAAACAGAAAACCTCTAGCTGAAAACCAACCAAAACAAATATCTTTTGAAAGACACCTTATTTTTAAAGAACCAATAAAAAAATCTGTATGAAATCCAAAAGAAAAATTGCCCAGTGCGATTTCATCACAAGAATGGAGATCATATTAAGCTAAGAAAGAAAATGAATAGAAACCAAACGAAAAAGCCAAAGAAAATAAAGAAATGACGAAAAAGAATAAGAAGAGAAACACACAACAACCCTGAACATGTAATGTCAGCAAAGAATAACCAAGAGGAACTAAGTGATGTTGAAGATGACGATGAAAAAAATATAGGGTGCGATATCTGCCCCCAATGGTTCCATATGAGGTGTACAGAATTTTATGGAATTTCTTGACATGTTTTTTGGGTAACCTTCCACAGTCAGTTGGAAAAGCGAAAAAGACTCTGCAAGAAAAAATCCAAATTATTAAAACAATTAAAGGAGATTTAGAAGATTTTGAGAACGGGGGCAGATATAGTCCCCGAAATGTCAATCAAAAACTATATAGAAAAGTATCTTTTGAATTTAAAAAAAAATTTTTTGATAGGCAAATTCAGAAAACGACAAGTTATTGACTAATTGAATCATTTTTCTATAGGAAATATAATTTGGTGAACGTAATAACTTATCGGGGTGAACTAATTAGTTTGCCCTTTCTACACTTGTATAGATTTTCCTGATTATATTTTCATTTTCAGACTGTGGAAGGTTACCCAAAAAACATGTCAAGAAACGTTGTTCCTCCACAAAAAATCTCATTCATTCAATATTTATGGAATTTCTTATGAAGAAGCTTCATTGAAAGATTATATTTGTTTCATGCGTTCCTAAGAACACATGAAACATATTTTTTTTCTTGTGTTACTGATATATTTTAATTTGTTGTATATTTCCATCTCACATATGAAAATTGCTTTAATTTGTATGTTAAGTTTTTTATGTTTCGGAGGTTTTATTAGAAATAAATATATGTTTTTTATAAAGTTCCCGTTTAATTAAAAGGTAGGTAATCAGATTAGAAAAGTTGTCTTCATCTCTTCCCAAAGATGGTCGAGGAGGGGCCTGTTGTTGACCCTCCAATAAAAAGCACGGTCGACAAACGGATCTGCTCTCGACCGCGTGGTCGAAAATAGGCAAGTAGCAAGTGGTCGAAAACCGGTAAAAAATGACTTTTCTACTTGTTTTTATTATATAATGATGATACAAATATAATTATTCTTCTACCACCCCATTAAAAAATACCTATTGATTGGTTATGTAACAAACTAACTTCGAAAGAAAATAGTTCACTGTGATTTATTGGCTTTTGAATTTCGAATATCACTTAAATGGTCGAAAACCGGCGCAGTCACCCTACATATGAATAGTAATATAAATAATAATTGTGTATCATGAGAAAAAAATATCAGTTCACTTTTAATTTTCCAGTTAGTTTCTATTTAAAAATAGCTGATCCAACAGACATCCTGTCCAAATTTCTATATTTCCTAAAAAAAAATTCCTGGAAAACCTCGTCCGCGTAGAATTTATTTTTTCCTATGTTTTTCTTTGTGTTGTTTCATCTAAGTTATGCTTTCGACTCTGCCCGCATCCCATTATCCCGACATCCTGTTATTCAGTTTTTCTTTTATACCCGTTATCGCTTTCTCCCATTATTCCATTTTCCTGTTATTTCGTTTTCGCGTTTTCCCGTTTTTTCGTTCGTTTTCCCTTTTTCCCGAAAAGAATAAGCCAAATCGGTCCAGCCCTTCTCACTTACAAAGAATCGAGATTCATTTGTAACATATGGATTATATATCACTAGAAACTTTTCCAGGACAAAGAAATTTTCAATATCTTTTATAAAAATCCTTTCTTTCCCTTTCTTCGTTGGTATATAGTAAGAACAAGATTGGTCCCAGCACAGATGCCTGGAGTACGCCACATTTAACATCTTTGGTCTTAGAGTCCGATGTCATTCTTACAAACTGTTTTCTTCCACTGAGATGTGACTTGATCCAAATGTGGCTATTGCCCCTGAAACCATATCTATTAAGTTTTTTAGAGCAATATATAATGGTCGACACAGTCAAATGCTTTCGACAAGTCACATAATACTGCTGCAGTTGTTTCTCCATTGTTGATTTAATTATAAACTGATTGTAATAATGTCGATATTGCGTCAGAGGTGTTTTTTCTTTGCTGAAAGCCATATTAATGTGTAGTCAGTATTCTGTTGGTATCCAAGAATTCCACAATTCTCCGTTTCCCCAATTTCTCGTTAATTTTGGTTAGTGTGGGGATCAGGGATATAGGCCTGAAGTTGGTAGGGTCTTCTTCATTGCCACCCTTGTGGATTGGGATTACTATGGAGATTTTGAGGAAGTCTGGGAATTGCCCAAGTATGAAGGATTTGTTAATCAATTCCACGAAAGTATTTAGTGCACTATCAGGAAGGGTTTTAAAGATGTTTATTGAGATCATCCACCACTGCAGCTTTTTTGTTCTTGATGTCGTTTGTTATAGCTTCTGTGTCTTTTCCTCTGAGCTCGTTTATTATTGCCCAGCTTTCCTTTGCCTTGTCCGATTCAGATATTCTTCTACTATAATACATATTTTTTGGAGTCCTTATGATCTTTCTGTAGATGCTTCTGTATGAAATAGCTATGAAAGAAGATATTGTCAGTGTATTTCCTGATATGATGAAACGCCCTTATGTTCATTGATGATATTTTTATTCCTTTTGTGGTCCATGGTTTCCTTTTTTTTACATTTATAATTTGTTTAGGAAAAGCTATTTCGAAATTGTTTACAATCTTTTTGTAGAATTCTTTGATCTTTTGATACCATAATTTGCCAATTCGTGTCTACTCCTAAGTTATAGAACCTTTGATAATTTTTAGTTCTGTAGATTCTACCAATACGAGACCTTTCTGGTAGATTCTTTAAATTTCCAGATGATAGTGCTATATACGGCTACATGGTCTGATAAGCTAGAGGGTATAATTTCACAGGATATGTATGTATGTAGTCAATCATTGTAGAGGAGTACTGTGATATACACGTTGGAGACCTTCTTCTGGTAACAGCCAATGTTCGGTAAAGAACATGAATTTAGGATATCCTAGTGGTTCAAGTAGTAGGTAGAGTTCATCAACTTTATTTCGCACTGATTGGATGTTAAGATGTATGATTAAAATGTATAGTGAAGCATATTTCTAAGCATCTATTGAATAGATGCTTAGAAAAAGGAAATTTTCCTTCCTTGTTTAAAACATCTCTGGTAAAACCAATTTTTAAATCCGGTGATCCCCTTGATGCTACTAACTACAGACCTATCTCACTCATAACAACATTTGCCAAGATATTCGAAAAACTTCTGAAAATCAGGTTATGCTCCTACCTAGATCAGTTCAACATCTTATCTAACAGACAATATGGATTTCGAAGTGGTTTACCGACACAGGATGCCATAATGCATCTGACATCTAAAATGTATAGTGCAATGGATACTAATAAAATGGCTTTGAGCGTCTTTATAGACCTCTCAAAAGCCTTCGACACTGTTAGCCATACATTATTAAAATCTTTGGAAGATGTGGGTATCAGGGGCGTGGGGCTACAGTTGTTTAAAACGTACCTCACAAAAAGGTACCAATTTGTACAAATCAATAATACCATAAGCGAGCAAAAGGAAGTTACTTTCGGTGTACCCCAAGGATCCGTGCTGGGACCAGTCCTTTTCAACATTTATTTAAATGATCTTTTCTCAGTTCCTACAGCCGAGGAAATCATAGCATACGAAGAAGAAAATTGAAGAAAAGTCAAAACGCTGGCAGAAAAAGATCTTGCTAACATTCAAAAATGGTTCAATAGTAAATTACTCACCATAAACTTTGCAAAAACATCGTTCCTTCCCACTTATATTGACAGTAGAACATCACCAGACTTCCAAACAATAACAACTCTAAATAACGCAAATATAAATGCTGTTAATGAATTTAAATACTGGGAGTCGTCTTGGACTCAAATTTGAGATGGGACAAACACGTTAAACACGTTATTAAAAAAGTTAGATTCTTAATACACAAATTTAAAGTTCTACGAGATATTCTCAATCCTAAGATGCTACATACAGTCTATATCTCACTTGCCCAGACACACTTAATGTATGGTATAGTAGCATGGAGAAGTGTTGGGAAAACTACTTTGACAAATCTTGATGTCATTCAAAAAAAAATCATCAAAGTTATGAATAAAAAAGATTTCACTTATCCATCCGACAATCTATTTCGGGAAAGCTCTAAAATGGACACACGGCAGCTTTACTATTATTTTACAAACATCTATGCTAATTTGACATTTCGTTGAAATATTCGTATTTAACAGAATGTTGACAGTAGCCTACTATCATCGCTACCAGATAATGTATTAAAGTAATGACATGCGCAATAACTATCTCTTGAAACTCACCAAATTTCATTTGCATATCTCAACCGGTTTCAGAGCAATAAATAAATAGTCAGTTTTTAAGAAAAACTTCAACACAGGAAACGAAGCATTTTCGTACAAAAGTTATAAAGCAAACTGTCATTATTTTTTCATGCAAAATCACCCCCTGAAGTTTGTCGCACTTATTCACTGTATATATATATTTTATGTGCTTTCTAATTAATGTAATTTCTCCCATTTTTCTTTAGACTCCGAAACATGGCCCCAACAAAATATAAAAGAGGTTCCAACAGCTGTGGAAATGGACAGTGATACAAGGAAGGAACCTACCATAACTATTAATTCAAAGGATTGTCAAATAATTAAGAAACTCCCTCATTGTAAATATCCCAAAAAGCCATTTCAGTGTAAATCATGTTCCAAGTCGTTTACTATGGAAGATAATTTGTTGATGCATGAAAGAGTACATACAGGCGAAAAACCATTTCAATGCAAAGTTTGCCTGAAGAGTTTTGTGGTCAAACACAATTTTTTGCGCCATGAAAAAGTTCATACAGGGGAGAAACCGTTTCAGTGCCAAATTTGTTCAAAATCATTTTCCCAAAAGGGACACCTTACAGAACACGAGATAACTCATACAGGAGAGAAATCGTTTCAATGCAAAGTTTGTCCAAAGAATTTTACACTCAAAAGTTCATTTTTGCGTCACAATAAAATTCATACAGGAGAGAAACCATTCCAATGTAAATCTTGTCTGATTTTAGCAAATTGTTGTCTCATGAGAGAATTCACACAGGTGAAAAACCTTTTCAGTGCAACATTTGTTTAAAATCGTTTTCCCATAAACGGAAATTAACGGTTCACGAGAAAATTCATACAGGAGAAACGCCATTTGAATGTAAATTATGCCCTAAAAGTTTTGCAATACAATACGAATTGACACGTCACGAGAGAATTCATTCAGGGGAAAAACCGTTTCAATGCAAAATTTGTTCAAAACAGTTTTCCCAAAAGGGGCACCTGAAGATACACGAGATAATTCACAGGGAAGAAAAACCATTTCAATGTAAAGTTTGTCCTAAGAGTTTTACACTCAGAAGTGCTTTGTTGCATCATAATAGAAGTCACACAGGAGAAAAGCCTTTCCAATGCCAAATTTGCCTGAAAAGTTTTGCAAGAGGACAGTCATTGTTGATACATGAAACAATTCATACAGGTGAAACACCATTCCAATGCAAAGTTTGTCTGAAGAGTTTTTCACATAAAAGCGTATTGTTGCGCCACAAGAGAATTCATGCAGGGAAAAATCCGTAAAAAAAACAGAATTGTTTTCCCAAAAGGTGCATCTTTCGGGGCAATAATATGAAACATGAGAGAATGCATACAGGAGTAAAACTATTTCCATGCTAGATCGGGTCAAAATTATTTATCCAGAAGGGGAATCTTACAGTAGATGAAATAATTCAATCATCTTGAAGTTTGATATAATCAACATTTGAAGTAAAACTAAGAGGAACAAGGAATTATCAAACCAAATCAAAATATACTTTATTTTCCGAAAAATCTAGTTCTTGTTGACAAAGTAAAGGATGAATAATACAAAATTAAGGTACAGCACATGTTCACACATTAAAATATGTATAGTAATAATAAGTCAAGAAATGCATTTTGACCAACTTGTAAAAGTTTTGTATTTAAGCTGTCAGCTAATGCTATAGATAGGTTTTTATAAAAAGTTTAAATAATGAAACGAAACTAGTTTACAATGGAATCCTGAATCTATACAAGTATATAATCCTCAAATATCATGGTCTTTAAAAGGCGACTCAAATATTTTCTACTGAAAAAAACTTACTACTCTGCTGATGAGTTTCTCTTAGAATCCTAGGAGGATTAGATTATATATATATATATATATATATATATATATATATATATATATATAAAATGGAAGGAATTTAATGGACATAGCCCTCAGAGAAAAGTGCTAACCGTAGACACGTGTTTCGGGCTCTCAGCCCTCATCAGTAGGGTGAAGTGCAAGGATGAACAACACTTGGTAGAAAGAAGCCAGCCGCTCATTTGTGATTTCGGTCAGCAGACCCTGAATTCCAGGGCAACAACCAACGTCATCACGGAGGCAGCTACAGCTACCTGCGTGATATCCGAGTCCAGGAATATAAATATGAAAGAGAGTAATATCGAGGGGACTGTTAAAAACAAAATGGAAGGAATTTAATGGACATATATATATATATATATATATATATATATATATATATATATATATATATATATATATATATATTGTTATGTTAGGAAATGTTATAAAATAATAAAACTTAACATTATTATTATTAGGTATTTTAGTTATCGTGGTTAATGCTATGTTGTTTTCCAATTTTTCTTTACCTTTTTACTATTCTAGAATCTTATGCTCTAGTCGATGCATATGTATCAAGAGGTCAGCCTTATAGTAGCTCTGTTGTCAAAAGTATGTGACCAACAATACATCTAATGAAAATTCACAATTAAATTATATGAAAATTGAAATTTATAGAAAACATTGTA
Source organism: Gonioctena quinquepunctata (assembly GCA_018342105.1). NCBI lineage: Eukaryota > Metazoa > Arthropoda > Insecta > Coleoptera > Chrysomelidae > Gonioctena > Gonioctena quinquepunctata. Next base: position 119,214 of record JAFIRS010003002.1, read on the forward strand.
TTTAAAGTAGATCAACATATATATAAATTTGGAACATCCTGTATGATAAATCTCGTCAACAGGAAACCCACCAATAGATATCAGAGAGTTGTGTGGGAAAAGTGATAAATATAAAAGATATGGAAGCAGAAATTGTCAGAAATAAATTTTATACGAATTTGTACATAGTATATAAGATTTAGGATTAGATTTAATTAATAAAATCATGAATAGTAATTATAATGACAAATAATTAGGTAGAAAGTGGCACTAAACTCTGAAATCTGTGAAAAAAGAAAAAATATGTGTGTTGCCATGGTAGAAAATAACGAGTTTGGATGAGATCGAAAAGAATTAAGAAAAGAAAGCCATGTACAAAATATGAGAAGATAAAATAATAGTCAATTCAAGAAAAAACCTGCTAAATGATTCCCGAACGAGAGCAATTCCAATAAGGCACAACTGGGGGCAATAATTTATCACACCTGGTGATAGAAGAGAAATCCTGAAAAAGCCAATTACTGCAACAAAAATTCGTTTCAGTTTATCAAATAACATTGAGTATCTGATTCACTGTGTTCCTCTTTGATTGAACATTCCATAACAATTTGATAAAAAGGACTGATAATAACTTTCAGACATTCTTTCAACTGGTATAATCACTCATACTAATTTGCACCATATCACATTATTGTTTTTATTTTAGCCCATAAGGTAGTTTTCGCAGAATAAGTCAGTTTTTAAGGTTTTATCTGAATAAAAACATCCATTTGATTATTTTCTGCAATCAGTGTTTTATCTTTTGAACATCTAACCACTCTTTTTCCCCACTAAACAGCATTTGATATCGAGCCGTTCGACAAGATGGCACTGCTGAACTTGCTAATCTAGAGAGAGTAGACTCATTGTTCATAGGCGTACTGACTGAGCTGGGATAAGGTAAAATGAGGTTTGAAAAAGGGTAAGATAACATAGCCGGAGTTTTCATTTTGTTATGATAGGGATTCATTAATAAAATGTTTGAAACTAATTTACAAAATATATAAACACTAAAATCCATCCCATCATAAAAATATATATATTAATTCCTTTACAATATTGTTTGTCCTGTTCGTTGTGTTAGTTGTTCAAAAACAATTGTATACTTAATTATTTGTCAGTTTATATATGAATTGTGTAGTAAACCTTGTATCATAATATATTTTCGATGTTTGACTTGTTGAATTATTTTATGATGATGTTATGATTTTGCAAATATGATTGTGAAAAAAAACTTCTTCAATAAATGTTTGATTGATTGTTTCAATGATTTTATGTTACTTATATCTACTGCAATCAATATTCAAACCATACAATACTACAACAATAGTAATTGGAAAGTGAATAAAATGAATAAATAAATGATGGTGTAATTCCATAAAAGAAGCCTTGTGCATGGGAAACACTGTAACATTGATCCACACCGCGTAATCACATATTATGGTGACAGTTGCATCATTTTTTTTGGGGGGGGGGGAGTTATGAAGATGGAGTATTTAGGACAAAAGTGGTGTTTTGGCTATTTATAAATTGGTGTATGTCTTTTCTAGGAATGGATTGGATCCATTTTTTTATTTTATTCTTGAACATGTTGAGCGAGTTCAATCTTTTGATTACATTGGGTAATTCATTATATAATTTGGGACCAAGGTAAGTGAAACAACTCAAGCCTGTAGCTTTTTCCGGGAGAGGTACAATCATCCTTCTATCGGTGTTATGTCTGGTGTTGTACACATGGTCAGTATGCTTTGAAGTATTTCTATCTTTGTGTTGTTTCAATAAAATGATTCTAGTATAGAGCTGGTTATTGTCGAAAAATATTTGACGAGGTTTTTTGTAAATAACTTTCAGTATATACTTCTGTATTTTCTCCAGGTTATTCTTGAAATTAGTTGACGTTGCTCCCCAGGCTATAATACCATACGTTAGATGCCTTTCAACTAGAGAGAAGTATGTTTTCAGTAAATTCAGCGGTACAGTGTTTGATAAGAATTTAAATCTGTATATCATTGGTCTGAGTTTTTTTATCACATATTCAATATGTTTGTCCCATCTAAGGTGGTTATCTACGTAGATGGTATACATTGTCAATATATATAAAATCAATCAATCAAAAATATACTTTATTGTCGAAGATATTATCTTATTGACAAAGCATGTAAATATATACGGTCACAAATGTAAAAAGTTATACAATTTAAGATTAAGATAAAAATGAGATTTTGGAATGTCACCAGCTAGTCAATTTGCATTATATGTATATAATCTATAAAATATATAAATTCATACACGAGAGGGTACCTTAAAAGTAAGTGTACAGAAATAAGATCACACAATTAATATCACATTGTAAAAGTCATAACGAATTGTTAAAATATATATATAAAGTTTAAAATTTAGATATATAATATCAGTCTTCACAAAATACTATAATATCAGTCATATGAAATTTGAATATAAATAAAATTTAAATATACAAAATCACATTCACAAACAAACAAACAAATTCAAAACATACAAATACTAAAATTAAAATTAATACCGGATACCCGGATACAGAATACTTGGGACAATTGAATAGCTACAGTACGTCATTATAATACTTCTGCAGGTTATAGAAAGCCTTCTGTAAAAGGGCTTCTCTCACATTTTTTTTAAACTTTTTTTAAGCAACTTGCATTTCTGTAGGCTTCTGGCAAATGATTATAGATTTTTATGCTCTCATATATTATGAGTTTTTAGTTAGGCAGGATTTTGGTATAGGTAAGGGAATACAACCTTTCTTTCTTGTCTCATATTTTCTAATTTCAGTCAGATTTAAAGTAGTGGCGCATTTCTTATGTATCAGGCATACAGTTTCCAGTAAGTACAGACAACAGAGAGTTAACATTTTTTTATTAATGAATAGTGGCTTGCAGTGATCACGGAACTGAGCTTTACACATATATCTAAATTAATACCAGTTTTCAAAAAAGGTGACAAACATGACATAGAAAACTATCGGCCTATTACAATAGTCAATAATTTCTCAAAATCTTTTGAAATCCTTCTTAATAAACCACTTTACAACCATGTCAAAAATCAAATAACTGAGTTACAACATGGCTTCTTCAAAGGTAGGTCAACTACCACAAATCTCTTCTGTATTACCCAGTACATATCCAACACATTCGAAAATAATGCCCAGGTAGATGTCATATATACGGACTTTTCCAAGGCCTTCGATAAGCTTGATCATGATATTTTACTCAGTAAACTGAATGCATTTGGCTTCTCAGGGAACTTGAATACTTTTTCACCTCCTATTTACAAAACCGCTCCCTCTACGTTGAGTGCCATGGCCAGAATTCCATTTTATTTACACCAACATCAGGCGTTCCACAAGGTTCTGTTTTGGGTCCACTTTTCTTCAATCTGTTCATAAATGACATTATTGAGGATGTCGGAGTCAATTGTTTATTATATGCGGATGATTTGAAATTATATATAAAAATAAACTGCCAGAATGACTGTGCCATTTTACAAAACGCCCTAGATAGAGTAAATACTTGGTGCAAAAATAATCGCCTTCTATTAAATGCTAATAAGTGCTCAATTGTAACATTCACTCGGAAACAGAACAACATCACCTATAACTACTCAATTGGCAATGATGTGCTCCCTAGATCCAATTCTGTTCGTGACCTTGGTGTCACCTTCGACCAAAAATTATATTTTTCAACACACATAAATAAAATTACCAATGAATGTTCAAGGGCTTTAGGTTTCATTGTCAGAAATACTCGTGATTTCTCGAATAAGAACACACTGCTACTGTTATATAATTCCTATGTCCGTTCTAAAACAGAGTATGCATCTATCATTTGGTGTCCATATTATAATGTCCATTCAAATAATCTTGAACGAATACATAGACGCTTTATGAAATATCTCTCTTTCAAAGAAGATGGTGCGTACCCGCTTTACTAGAGAGACATAACTTTACCTCTCTTGCAAGTAGAAGGAATACATCTGCTCTGATTTTTCTTTATAAGGTGATCCATGGCCAAATCAACTGTAGTGCTATTTTGAGTATGCTGAATTTTCATGTTCCAAGAGTAAATTCAAGACATAACACTCTATTTTACCTCGAATTCTCTAGAACAAATGTACAGAAAAACTCACCCTTATTCAGAATTTGCAACAACTTTAATGCTGTCAATGACAGTTGTGACATTTTCTCTTGCAGCATTGCTTCATTGAAAAAAATCAGTTTTTGATATTAATTTTCCTTTTCTCTAGTTTTTGTATCATGTCTCATTTCTACACTATTGTTGTATCTTTAAACATTCTCAAATTATTTATGTTTTTTTGTTTTTGTACCTGTGATTTTCCCACCCTGTAAATGAATTTCTGTTGTGTGGTGTACAATAAAAAAAAATATCGAATTGCTCTTTTTTGTAATACAAACACTGAGTTGAATAAATGATCACTACATGAACCCCAAAATGCAATACCATACCTCAAATGGGATTCAATTAAAGAGAAGTATACCAACCTAGCTGAAGCTGTATTTAGTTCCTTTGAAACAACTTTTTATTTAAGTTAGAAACATGTTCATCAAATTTCAGTTTGTTATCAATAAACATACCTAGGAACTTAGTATTTGGTTTATTCACAATTACATGGTTTTCCAATAGTAGATTATCAAGGTTGAACTTAAAAGGGATTAAATTTGTTTTGTTCAGGTTGAAACACAGAGAATTGGAGTCACACCACTGCTTTATTTTAGTGAGATCAACAGCAATTATTTCTTTCAAATGATTTATATCCTTCCCATGCCATAAAATAGTAGTGTCGTCTGCAAAAAAGGTGAACTTTCCCTGAATAAGAATAGTGGCTAGGTCGTTTATATACAAAAGACACAGGATTGGGCCCAGGACTGACCCCTGCGGGACGACCATAGAGACTTTACCTATTTGAGAGTGGTTCTCTTTAATTTTCACTATCTGATTCCTTTCTGATAAGTACGTGCGAAACCAGTTCAAAGAGGAATTCCTATAGCCGTAGAACTCTAACTTTTGCAGCAGTAATTCATGGCAAACACAATCGAAGGCCTTCGAGAAATCGCAGAACACTGCTGCAGCTACTTCTAAATTATTCAGAGTCATGTAAGTATTTTCTAGCAACGAGAAGATTGCATCATCTGTATTTTTTCCGCTTTGAAATCCATATTGAAATTGGTTTATTGTATTATTATTTATGAGATGTTTCATCATTCTTCTTTTTACTAATTTTTCTATAATTTTTGATAATGTCGACAGAAGTGAAATCAGTCGGTAATTCGCGGGTTCGTCTGAGTCACCGCCCTTATGGAGGTATCACCACTGCTTCTTTCAAGCAAGATGGGAATTTTCCTGTTCTGAAAGATTTGTTGATTGCATCCACTAGAGTGTGAAGAACAAAGCCAGGAAGATTTTGAAAAATGTTTACTGTTAATCCATCTATACCTGATGTGGTTTTATTAGTTATTTCCTCGAGGATATCTTTTAGCTCAATTATTTTAGTGTCTTCAAAGTGAAAGTTTTCTGCAGTGCTAACATACATTAGATAGTCTAAAGGATCCTCCTGTGGCTTTAAACTGGATTTTAGTTTCTGACCTATTGAGCAGTAGAAGTTGTTTAGAATGTCTGGATCGATATTAATATTTCGCGATATTGAGTTGCTTTTACCTCTTAGTTCATTTATTATTTTTTTTGTTTGTTTGAATTTTTCTCTTATTGTATATATCTCTTTTGCATTATTGATGACTCGCCTATAAATTCGTTTGTAGGAATTAAAATATGATATGAGAAAATCACTATGTACATGCTTCGTTATAGTATGTAGAGACCTTAAGTTCTGGGCAGATTTTTTTATTCCTTTTGTTATCCAAGGTTTTTTATTTTCAACTTTTTTAATAGAAAACAATCCTCAAATAAATTGTTTAGGTAGTTATGGAACGCATTGATAGGTTCTTCAGAGTTAGTAACAGAGTCCCATGATGTCAACTGGCATTTCACACGTAATTTTTTATAATTTTTTGCATTATAAATTCTACAGTATCTATATTTCCTTTCATTTTGTTTGAATTTGAAGTTGGATTTGAAAAGTATCGCTTCATGGTCTGAGAGGCCTGCAGGAGTAGTACAGCAACTAATACTCTGCTCATTCAAATTTGAGCACATATAATCAATTATAGTAGCGGATTGATTAGAGATACACGTGTAGGATGCATTATTAGGTTGAAGGAGGACAACAAATTCTTCAAGTTTTGCGTATCTGAAGAATTTTCAGCAAAGTTCACATTCAAATCGCCTGCTAGTATAATATTGCAGTTAAATGGTAGCTTAGATAAAAGAGCTTCCAGTCGTTCTAAAAAAGCATTTACATCAGAGGCAGGTGCTCTGTAAAGGCAAATGATAAATACATTATGCTTACACTCATGCACAAGAGAAAATTCAAACTCTTTTTCAACAATTAGAGAGTCATATATATCTATGGCAATAGGCCTAAGGTCGTTGATAAATTTTTCATTTATAAGAATCATAGTTCCACCATTTTTATATTGATTTCTACAGCTCTTTGCAACTATAGCATAATTTGGAATGTAACTTTGGATCTTCTTTCACATTAATTGTCAAGTGTAGCCTAATAGGCTCTTACTTTTCCAACGGGAATAAGAGGGCACACGCCTATTCACGATTGGTTTGAATTTTGGAAGACGTCAATTTGGTAAATTGACGTCTTGGCAGTTTTTCTCCAAAAAAGTGACCGAGATGTGGTTCGAATTTAAAATGAATGTTTTGATGCGAGAGAGTTACAAACATTAAACTTGGCCTGTAGAAGTAGGTAGCCCATTACTCAAGTGAGTGCCTGGGACGCTTATAACGGGTGGGGTCATCTATAGCATAATCAGTGGCTTCCCTTATGAGAGGGTTCTCATGCGACTCCGCATAATCGAATACCTTCCGGTTGCGTTTTTTAATATGCTCCTTGATGGGGAGCAGATTGAGGTCTTCGAGTATCCGAACGTTCCGCGCGTACCACGGAGCGTTCGTTATACGCAGAATTTTCATTTGCCCCCGTTCCAGGTTGCGAATGTTAGTTCTGCATGATTGGCTCCAAGCTGCTGAGGCATACAAAATGGTAGGTTTGAACACCATTTTGTAAATCATAACTTTGTTTTTGAGCGAAAGCTTGCTATTTCTATTGATTAAAGGATACAATTGGGTAATTTTCTTCTTGACTTTGGAATTGACTATTTCAATGTGTGGCCTCCAGGTGAGCCGACGATCTATAGTTACACCAAGATACTTGACTTGCGTCGACCATTGTATCTCCCTTCCTGAGACAATTACAGGACCCTCCGGGTCACGCTTCTTACGCCCCAAAGAAATCGCCTGCGTTTTGTCAGGATTTACCTTCACTTTCCACCTCAAGTACCACTCCTGAAGGTCATTCATTGCATTCTCCAAATAAACAACCCCCATTCGATGGTCCATTGATGTGGCCAGTAAAGCTGTATCATCAGCATACAAGGAGACCTTTACATTTTCGCTCCTTGGTACGTCACTGGTGAAAAGGCTGTATAGTATAGCCCCCTGAGGGACACCGGCTTCAATCTCCCTCGTTTCCGAAAGAGATTGTTCCACCTTTATTTGAAATGTCCTCCCAAAGAGAAAAGACTTTATCCACTTTATTAGGCCCAGAGGTAGTTGGAAATCGATCAGTTTTTGTAATAAGCCTTCGTGCCAGACTCTATCGAAAGCCTTGCTTATGTCTAATAAAAGAAGGAGAGCACATTCACCGTTATTCAAGGCGGAAATCGAATTTTCGACTAGTCTCGGGGCCTGAAGTTCCGTAGAATGCTGTTTGCGGAATCCAAACTGCTCATCTGGTAGGACATTTCTGTCTTCAACTTCTTCCTCGAGCCTCTGTAGTACAATTTTTTCAGCCAGTTTGGCTGAACTACAGAGCAGACTAATCGGCCGATGATTTTGCGGGAAAGTCGGATTCTGTCCTTCTTTCGGAATCATCACCACAATGGCATGCCTCGACCTATGCGGGAATCTCCTAAGACGAATTGAATTATTTATTATATTCAAAAGTGATTTCACCTGGTTGTCCGGTAATTTTCTAATGATGAAATTAGAAATTCCATCACAACCAGGCGCTTTTTTGGGATTTAATCCCTTTATATACGCCTTAAGTTCTTCCAACGAAGCTGGACGAATGACATCGCGGTCAGGTTCTCTTAAAGTTCGACGAACTCGACTTTCCAACAAAATATCATGATCCAGATCATCGCTGGACCTTCATTCAGCCGAAATTGTCGTTCCATCGTGTCTGCAAAAGCTTGAGCTTTGGACTCAGAGTCATAGCACATTCCGCGCTCACCATGGATCGGAGGGAGGTCGGTCTTTTTAGTTTTCAAATTTCTGAATAGTTTCCAAAGCTGATTGTTATTTTCTAAAGTTTGGCTGAATCGTTCGTTCCTAAATTCAACAACAGATTCTCTAACTTCCCTGTTCAGTTGATTTGCCCGGTCTCTGTCTCCAGGAAACAGACTTCTTTGGAATGCCCTTCGGGCTCTATTTCTTTCTCTTATGAGATTTTTAATTCTCATAGGGAATTCATCATAATAATCTGAAGCCTGTTCCCTGAAGGAGGAGTCCTCTAGTGCATCTTTTATGGTGAGTTCGTAACGTGCTAAGGCCTCATCCAACTCAAGAGGAGAATCAATCCACTCAGGAGCGCAATACGCCGTCTCTAGTAATGAAATGAATTTCTCCCAGTCTACTGCATGGGGAGGAGGATCACCTCCCAGCGATATCATCACTGGGTTATGATCCGAGCTCAACTCGGCGAGAGCGCGAATGTCCCATTCCCAGGTGACATTCCTGATCAACGCAATATCAAGTACATCAGGCCTAAGGCCACCAAAGAACGTCGGCTCATCAGGTGCCAGCACCTGGTATTCAAACCTATCACTGTGTTGCCACAAAGCTCGACCATTCGTGTTTGATACACGACTCCATTGCACGTGCTTGGCGTTCAGATCTCCCGCAACCATAACAGGTTGATCCGTCTCCATCAAGAGCACATCAAGTGCCTCAGGTTGTATTCGATTATTTGGTGGGTTGTATACACTGATCAATCTTAGAGGACCCCGCCTCGTTTGTAATACAATACCAAGAGCTTCCATACCACGAGTATTATCATTAGAAATGCCAAACTGAGCGTGAGAGAGGGTGCGTTTGACCAATATGGCAACGCCACCGCCCCAAAGCCCAATTCGATCATTTCTATATAGTTTATAATTTGGAATTCTAACGGACTGTCCATTGAGATGGGTTTCCTGTAGAAATGCGATATCAATATTGTTATCTCTGAGAAATTCTTGAAACTCCAATCTGTTTTGGAGAAATCCGTTACAGTTCCGACTAACTGATTTGATAAAATTCGGAGACTGTGGCTCTCTCATTAGTTTTTAAAACCAATCGAGAACTTTTGAGCAGTCTCAGCGAATTTTGCAAATAACTCTCTCATTTGGTCAAGAGCATTCAATATATCATGAGGGTTTGAAGGATTGATTCCAACTGATTGCGAAGTGTTACCTCCCGCAGCTGTGGCATACTGTAAAAAATCGTCAAATGTTTAGTGACAACTTTTTTTATTTTAAATTTTTTTAAGAAAAAAATAAATTCTAAAAAAAAACTATTTTGCCGATGTCACCAGTTGTACAAGTAGTAGCTATTGTTAGACCATACTATTTGTTTTTATAAAAAAAATATCGGAAAAAATATATAATTAAATTCTTATATTACTCAGAGAAATGTATACAATACTTTTTCAATCCCGCTACTGGTCAACAGTGTGGAAGTAGTCAATAATATACCGTACTTCTAAACAGGAATAAATTATTCATACTTACTAACACTATCTTTCTCTGATGTCCCATATAGTCACACTATCTGTTTTTTTTGTTTCTAATAAGACCAAAAGAATACATATAATATTTTGAATATCATACGGGCAGCTGTCACCAGCGGAATGGCCAAAAATAGATTTGTCGACACATTCCACAAATTTTGAAAATAATTTAATTCGCCAGATTTTGAAAAATTCTTGTAAGGCACTGATTAATTCTTAGTCACCTGTCCTTCAGGACAATAAATTCGGCCTCGGCTTACATGCGAGGTCTTCTTTTGAACAACTTCTCTTTTCCAATGAATCAAATAGTCTTTTTTTTCTCAAATAAATTTTTTCTAAATATGAAAAATAAATATATATACGTTTCTTCTCAAATAAAATGACTTTCACATTGAATTCAATTTATCTTTTGCTTTACTCTATTTTCAAATAATACACGAAATTAATTTAATACTTCTATTGAATAAAAGCACAAAAAAATATAACATCGTTAAAAAAAATCATCGAAAAACAATAATAAAATAATAAAATGAACAAATAAAATCATATCTAGCTTCAACCAAAGATTGAAACCATAAATTTGAAAACATCGATCAACACCAAATTTATTTCAATAAAAGAGCTCATACTTGTATTTTTAAAACAAATAAAATCCATATTTCTCGTAAAACCCTCATATTTTATGTTTACCGATAATTCCCTGATTTTAATAAAACTTTTTGTGCATTGGCGTCGATACCAGAACAGGTAATACACCTGCAAAAATACGAACGATTTTTGTACATGTGGTTCACCCCAAGAGTAAAATTAAAGCCAGCGTTAAACTACTTTTTTCCTAAAAGCTTTGCACTTACCCTGTAGAACAATTGTTGCCTCCAATAACCAATTTTTCCAAATAGTTGTCCCATGTTCCATAGACACTCGTATATATTCCCTTTCGATCTACCGATACAATAAAAATCCCATACTTAAACACCACCCATTTTGACTCACGAAAAACTCACTTTATCCCGAAATTTCATATAAATAATCCTCGACGCTTCAAAATGTTAGTCAAACAAAATATTATTCCCCACCGTCGTATAAAAAAAACCCGAATCTGTTACCAAACATTTTCTACCGAACCACTTCGCCCGTGCCTAGCACGTCTGTTCGGGTGAAGCCCGTAGACCGAATTCTTAATTTCATCTCATTTTTTTTCCGCTCCAAGTAAGCGTCAAGGCGTAGCCCCCATTTTAAAATCACTTATTGGTCTTTCATTTAAGTGGTACTTTTGCATATTCAAATCCTATTGGCTGCTTATTATTGCGTGATTTTTCTAGATGAAGTATTTCCCCGAATAATTCTTGTTATTTCAGCACAACGGCAATTAGACCATAACACTTAACTGTGTGAAGAAATCTTAACACAACGTCCGAACTTAAATAAACAATTAAACTCTAAACCCATAATTGATTATTTTTCAATCTCCCATCGAAGATTGATGGTTGACTTCCATTAAACACCATATATGAATATTATTTCAATGAGAGAAAATGATAATTTCTGAATAACTAAGATATATGAGCTCTTCCAGTATTTCTTACAATAATAAAATTCCAATCTCATAAGTTACCAGAAAAATAGATACTTTCAGGCCAAAAAATAAAACAACAATAACATAAAACCTTACAGGGTGTTACAATACGAGATCCCCGCCTGTGTTTTTCCCGAATTAGCCTGGAATGATCTAGAATTTTGATTTCTTGCAGTGGGGGTCACCCTCCTTGTCACTCGGGGACACTTAGGACATCCCCGGTAATTCGCAGTGTGATCCCCACTGCAGTTAGCACATGTTGCTTTCTCTTCTCTGGGCTTAGTGCAATCTCGAGAAATATGATTTTCTCCGCATTTAACACACGCGGGAGTCGCGCAGCAATTCATTTGACAGTGTCCGAATCGCTGACAGCGATGACACCGACCAACTGAAGCTCTTGGTCTCTGTGGCTCTGCAGAAACGAAAACATTCAAAATATTGTTGAGTTGGAATATATTTTTTTGTGTTTTGTTTACCAAAACTAGAATCAATGGCAGGGGGGTTTTTTCTTTTCTTCATTCGAACCACAGATTCCGGAGAGAAACCCTTCGCAATCAGGTCGTCTTTAATGTCCTCACAATTTAAAAATTCAGGAACACCCCTGAAAACAACTCTTAATTTTTTATCATCTGGTAAACTATATGTATGAAATGGAATATTTCCATCCTTAAATATTCTTGAAATTTTGCGATAATCGTCAGGAGAGTCCGGAAAAATTTGTATACAATCAAAAATATTTTTTGCAGGTTTTGATAATTTGATTTGAAACCAATAGTGAATTAACCTGCACCCACTTACTCTTGTCTCGGACTGTTATTGGTGGCACTTGTTGTTTTCTTGCCTCTTGCATATGTCCCTGGTCCTCATTATTGTCCATTTGTTCATCATTATTATTAATAATTTTGGATTCTCTGGGTTTTTGATTTGGAATTTGGATTTCTTCATGACTAGGACCTGGCATGCACTGTAAACTTGGATCTGCTCCTGGACTATAATTCTCATCCATCCTCATGTCAGTGTCATCAACATTGGCGATGGATTCAAATTTATTTGACACATCAATATTATATGTTCTACAACTCTCTACATCTTGAACTACATCTGATCTACATGAGCGTTTACGCTGAACAGTTATTGAACTTTGCCATGGATTACCTTTGGTTGGCGGGAGACTCGGAAATTGCTCCTTTTTAACTCCTTTTCCGGAAGGCTCATTAATTGTGTTTTGTAGAACTTTTTCCTCGCCTTTTGCAATGACGAAATTATTCAGAGCTGGGATTCTTGCGATGTCATCTCCAAGAGATAGGAAAAGAGTGTTCAGAACCTCTAGGAGATCTGCTCTCGGCAGAGAACAGATTCCTGAGAGAACACTCTCTCTTGCCGCTGGATCCAGCTTTCTTCCTGGCGTATCTAACGCATAGATGTCCGATTTGGAAGAAATTTTCAATATGGGTATTCTTGTTGGGGTGAAATTTCTCCTAGTACAGTACAAGACTTTCCTTGAATATTTCTTGATGAATTCGCTTATTTGAATTAGCACTTTGTGACAGTATGTGATTGACAATTCTTATCACGTCACTAGTTGTGTAGGAAAATCTGTACACAAAACAACTCGATTTATTTAGAATGTAACATTGTTAAACAGCCAATGTTCTGTCAGTAAAACAAATGTTGGCATAGCCTGTGCTTCCATAAATATTGAAAGGTCATCAATTTTATTTCGACTGATTGGATATTTAGCAATATAAATGATACAGTACTATCATTGTTATCAGTTAACCTATTGTAGAGCCTCCGAGGCTTTTGGATAAAAAAGAGTTTGGATTTTGTTCTGTATTGTCAATCATTTCACAAATGTTTGAAGTGAATTCTACTATTGGTACTGTTTCTACTATTGGTACAGTTTTTACAACAATGAGATGTGATTTTGGTCTAAATATAATGTTTGTTATATTATCTTTTATGCACCATTTACTAGATTTCACTCTCGGGTCAGTTAAAAATTGAATAGAAGTATTATGATTTTGTTTGCTGTACCTATTTATACCAGTACTAATCATATTATTAATAAACCTATCTTCATATTGGTACTGCTCTGAGACAATTATAAGATTGGTAAATCTACTCAAGTTCCTGAGAGCTTGCTTAAGAGTCGCGTGATTACTTATACTATTGGTGGAAAACATGATAATCACAAAGTCATCCTTACCATACATACCGTTTGACTCATTTTTTCCAAAAAATGTGTTTGCCCAAAATCGCTTCCAACACTTTGGCGAAGTTTTGGGCATACTCATCTCCTACAATAAATATTTTCTTTTTCACTATATCTGGTTCAATACTCACTGCACTTTGGCTTTGTTCTAAAGCTAAAGCGTTCTCTAGTTCTAATTTCAACGATTCGTTGTTGACTTCTTCTATCTCAGGAATCGTCATATTTCCTTCCTCTTCAATGACCGCACTTATTGATACCTCATCGCTTGCTGCATTTCCTTCCAAATTCTTTAACATGGTATCTGCAGTATTTATTTCTATTGAAACGTTATTTTTAACATTTTTGTAGTCTGAAGGCTATGGGTATTTTATCCTTATTTGGTTTTTTGGTTTTCAGTTTCTTTGGTACACCTCTATATGTCCTGCTGTTTCCAATTTTTAACCGACGAAACCAAAAAGGAGGAGGTTCTCTAGTCGACCCGTATTTTTTTTTTCCATCATTTTTTTTATGTATGATTACGCATAACTTTTTACTGATACGTCCGATTCCGATAATAGGATAAGGTGTACTTCGAATTTGGTCCCATTTGAATTTAAAAGATGAAATCCACCCCTAAGGGTAGCAAAATGAAGGATATTGATCACTCACCCTCTGAATTCTGGTCCGTTAACCGATTCTATCAGGCATAACTTTGTACTGGGTTCTTCGATTTGGATGATTCTTTTTTTAATAGATAGGGTATACCTTATATTTGGATTTCGAAAGGAATTAGCCACCCTTACGGGTAGAAAAATAGGGGATAATTGATTTTTCACTAGTGAACATTGGCACACACATACGTAGTTGACAATGACAGATCGCTACTGACATTATTCTTGTTCCACATCCGTCAAAATCAGTATATTTTATGAGAGGATGGAATGATATACAAAGTAATGAAATAAACTAACCAGAACAACAAAAAGAATTTATATTACAACAAATAGTAAAAGTAGATAATCATATTATTTAACTGGTAATAGTTGAAGTAAGGTGGGTAAGTAAGTATTGTGGAAGTAATAAAAAAACAAGTAGGTAGTAATTGGTAGATTTTAGCCACAAAAAATTGAAAAATAAAACTTTTAACAAAAAATTAAACCGACGAAATACGGAACTGAAAGTAAATAAAATTTTAACAGGAATTAAACCGACAAAATCACTGAAGCAAAATAAAATGAACCTTCTTAGTCTAAATGATAATTGAGCTCCTAAACTAATGTAAGTAACTGATTTTGAGTCGGCGCCAAACAAACTGGCAATTGAATAAGGTGAAGCGTAAAATGATGGCAGCGAGATGCACGGCTGCGTTTTGATGACTTTTTTCATAGATAATGATCTTCGATAATTGTTTGTTTGGCGCCGACTCAAAATCAGTTACTTACATTAGTTTAGGAGCTCAATTATCATTTAGACTAAAAAGGTTTATTTTATTTTTTGCTTTTCAGTTGATTTTTTCGTCGGTTTAATTTTTTGTTAAAAAGTTTTTATATGTGGTCTACTTTTTACAATTGCCTTTTGTCTAGTTTTCTTTTGTCCCACTTTCTCACTAAATATTGGTCTATCTGGCAACAGTGTATATATGGGAGTATCTGTTTGGGATGACAAGGAATGAGTCATTTTCGCTTCTGGTAGGTTTTGTTCAATAAACGTTTTTTTCATTGTTTGTGTGCTAGCAGACACTTGGGAAGGTTTATCTATTATTTTATCCTCGTTTTTATCTCTTAACTTTTTTATTTGATCCTCCAAAGAGATTATTGTGTTTTTGTATTGGTGAATGTTGTTTACAAATTCACTTCCCATTTCCAGAGCTTTATTTAAAATTTCATATGATCATTCTTCATTTTCATGATGATTTCTTCCTTTTGCTGTGCTTCATTTCTGTTTTCTTCCCACTAAATCTTAAGTAAAAGTCGTCCTCAATGTCATATTCTGCACAAAAGTTCTGGCAGGCTTTGCAGATTATTTTATAATTATTTATATATTTCGGAGTACTTTTTTGTAAACAGCTTTTGTGGAAGACACCACTACACTTTATACACACATAATACCCGTTTACTGGTTTTTTTTGCAACATGCAAAGAGAAAACTTGTATTTTTATCAGAGCACTCACTGACAACTTGTTCACTCGACGCCATGATTTGAATGAACAGATCAGTCATTGGCCTAAATTTCTGCCAGCTTCATATAACCTAGCAGAACCATGGATTAAAAAAAAAAACTGTGAGCGACAAATTTATAATTGTGGTAATAAATTAGCATAATTGGAAAATTCGCAAATGGTTCTGCTAGGTTTATGGGAGTCAAAAACTCATGGACGAAAAACCTTTATATCTCAAACATTGAGTTGAAATTGGTGAACGCATGTCTCTCACAATTTCACAAAACTGTAACTCTTTCAAACTTACTCAAGCAACAGCACACTGTTCAATCAAAGCAAGGTGTGCCAAAAGACTCTGTCAAATAATGTTTCTTATATACCTTAACGATTTAAGCGACTTTATTTACCCACAAAAATGTGTGCTATTTGCAAGTTTCGTAGGACATAGCCACTCTATTTACACACTATCAGATAAATAGTTCAACTCATCTGGAAGTTTGAAAAATGCATTACTAGATATAGTTTGCTTTTTTGACCAAGGACATTAGACATTCACAGGTTCTCTTATTAATTATGTACATCTCTCTATTTTTTATATGTTTTAGATTTAAGTATATTTCTACTTGTTATTTGTATCTTTTTTCAATAGTTGAATAAACATCAGTTTAATTCTTTAATACTGTACTTCAACACACATGAGAGTATAAATTGATGAATATATTTCATAAATATTCTCGGTGAATTTGACATTTCCTTATCCTACTCAATCTTTTTATTTGGTGAACATACTTCGAGCAACAGTTCGGAAACAATTTATCCGTTCCATTAAATAATTATTCATTTTCAATTTATGTTTTGCCCTTTACCTATGCAAAACATAGCTTCTGAAAAGGTCAATTTTCAATTTATGATAATAACACACCATAAAAAATTCGAAATGAATGTTACAATTTGCTACAAAATTTGAAATTCTCGTACTTGGCATAGTGATAGCACTTCAAGTTCACCAAAAAGATGAAGTTCTGTCCATGTTGCCGGTCTAGATTTTTTCATCTAAAACTTTACCTCGTCAATTGCCCAATTTTTGCAAAATTTATTATGAAAATCAAAAATATATTCTTGAAACATTGGTAATAATTTTTATAATTTGAAGAAACCACGAAACCACATAATTTACATAATTCTGTGCTGTAAAGGAGGACATGTTTTTAATAAACGGGTAGAAAATAATTTGCCGAATTCCTTTACTTAACCTAAATAAAAAAAATATTCAACATAAAATTATACTAATTTTATCTGCCACATAACCATCCTGAATCTTTAGTTTCTATTGTCACTATGTCATATATTTACAGCGGTTTTTTTCCTATTTTCGAATCGCAAAAAATGCGTTTATTCGGATGAGTATGGGCCTTTAGCAGTATGCTGCACATAATTTGTTGTAGACTCTCTTCAATTTTCGCCCTTCATTCATTTTCATTTATATTCAATGTCCATTTTGCTTAATATGATACATATACAAGTGTGCGTTATAGGTTCCGTTTATTACAGCAAATTATTTTTGTTTGTGTTGTGTTGGCACCTAAAATAAACGCGAATTGACAATGGTCAATCAGAAAACACTAGTAGTGTTTCGTTAACTTTTGTATTTCGTGTTTCCTTTCGAATATTTCAAATCTTTGAAAAATGGATGATATCAGATGATACTATATGACATAACTTCCCGAAGCATAAAACCTTGGTGGCAACAATAACTATCATTCATTGGACTCAAACTGCAGTTCCTAAAAAAATATTTCAAGGTTGTATAGAAATACATAACTGATTTGTTATTAGCTGTTCCAACAGATGACCTATATGCTGGAGCAATATTTCTAAGGATTGTTTAGAAATCCTGAAACGTTATAAATTCCAGATATAAAAGTGATTTGGCCTGGTTTGGAATTCTCTTGCATTTCGAGGAGCTTCTACAATATCAATAACATTTTCATCATATGTCAAAAGTTCTACGAACACGAAAACAAAGTAATCCATTTCAATATTTTAAAATAACAAAACCTCAATCTTTGAAATGATTACTTTTATCTAGTAGGCTAGTTCTAACTTTTGTCACAATTGTCTATCCTGATTCTCAATGCGCAGGCTCAATCTCAATCTGAAATTTAACTATTGCTTATTCCATCATTTACAATAACGAATGGATTGCCTGGTTTAAACTTTTCTCACAACCTAGGTTTAAACTCCAATCCGAAGTTTAAACCGAACCTATAAAAGTAGGCTTAAAAGTAAATTCTGCTAGGAGCAACACAACAAAAGAATCAAATCAAGTCTGCAGTTGAAGCTTTCCACCGTTTCCCAGTCTGGCGATACGAATGTTTAATTTTTCTCCTTGGTTCGAAAAATGTTTCATCAATATTTCATTTCAAAATAACCCTATTCTCCCAAGGCCTGTGCTGGTCAAGTTCTGGGGTGTCACACAGCTGATTTTTTTCTTGGTCACAGAGGATACAGAAATATTTTGGGAAGGAACTGAATTCTTCCTGAATTCCTGAGAATCACGATCAATGAAGTAGTATATAACATCAAAATGTACATTGGTTTTAACTTACTGGGAATGAAATCAGACACAGGTTTTCCTATTTTTACATTTATCCAGACCCGTCGTCTGTCTATAGACTCACTCAATCCTAGATCAGTCTGCTCAAGAACATCATGTTAATTTTCTCGCGGAAAATGATGAAAACTCATCACAGTACAACGGGGTCGTTTTGTCCAAGAGTCACATTGAGGGGCAAAAATAATGGTTTGAACACCCATTTTTTCACTCGACACATGACAGGTTGCGCGCGAGAGTTGCCGAATAGTCCTGACCTCAGTCGACTGTGGCGCTGCTCAGCGGTGACAGTAGCACTCATTTTGCGATTTTATTAGGGTTGTTTTTTAGCGGTCATGTTTTCACAACGAAATCGTTTGTTTATCAATGAAATTGTAGTTGTTTCTGCACTATGATCAAATAATAATCGTGTAAATACATCAATAAATAGAACATAAGATTGTGACGATTTTCTCAGTACAAGTGAGGATTTTTTTGGGTTGGTAATGGAGGATATCGTGAAAGTTTGGTTGGTCACACTGGGATAGATTCGTCCGTTTCCGTATTATGCCGTGCGTCGTGTAATTTACGTCTTTACGTATATAATTAATTATATGGTCCTATATTATTGAGCATTCTCAAATAATCATTTTTTATAAATACGAATGAACCCATCCCCGCATGCATCAGGAATATTCCATAATGGCTTCAGGGCACGACAAACGTGAGGAACTCTCAATAACGGATTTTGAGGAAGGTGAAATAAAACAAATGGCGAGTGGGACTTTCTTTGTAGACCTTCATGATATTTTGGACGGAGAAATAGTGAAAGAAGAGCCAATCGAAACCAAACCTTTTAGTGTACACGGAGTGTCTAATGAGTGTCTGGAAAAGGATGACACATTTTATGATCCCAATTCAGGCGAATTCGGGGTTATGCTGAAAAATAGTGTTGATAACCCCACTTCAATTCGTGAGTGCCCTTTTATATATAAATATAATTGAAGGATAGGTGAATAAAAAGTATTTAAACATGCTGACTGCCATGGTGGTCTGATAACCTGTAGTTTACCTTCCCCAGTTTCCCTCTGGCGATATAGGAAAGACCTGTGCTCTTGGTTCCGATTTTTTTTTGCCTGCTGACAATTTACCATGGCTCTGGAATAAACTTAGTAAGGTGATCCTATTTACCATCCTGGCATTCAACATGTTATGTCGTGAGGTTGCTGTCAAAAAACTGGGAAGGTTAATGAATAATACTCTTTGTTTATTGTCAAACTTTCGGGAATGTTCATTTAATTTATCAAGACATCTACATAAGAAAAATACACTTTTAGATATATACTAACTGACCTGACAGATGTCTTGTCCAAATTTCTATAATCCCTAATTTTTTTTAAAATTTTTTTCTTTGTGTTTTTTTATCTAGGATAAGCTTTTGACTCTGCCCGCTTCCCATTATCATGTTATCCAGTTATCCCCTTGAGTCAACAGGATTCCCGTGTTCATTGCTCCTTAACCTTTTCAGGACCGAAAACGAACGAACACGCAAAAATATTTCGTGTCCGTGAGACCGAAAGCGGACTTAAACGCACGGCAAGAGATCCATGTAAGGACCGAAAACGATCGAACACGCGGGTTGCTTTGTATTGAGCACGTGTATTCTGACCACACCCACACTAAAAACTGATTGGTTCGGCTCTTGCTCGCCACTTTTGGCGAAGGTGTGCAGAACATGACAGCTAAGCATACTGTTCTAATAGGATTAAGTACTTTTAATCAAAAATTGAGTTACAAGTGCATTGAACAAGAATAGTTTGAAGTGCAGAAGTATTTATGCATGTTTACGTGTATGTTACCCGCATTCTCCAAACGAAAGTTGCAATTATTCTCTACAGTGGCGAGAAAATATATATCAGAAGAAGAAATGGACGAGCTAATGAATAATAGTGAATAATTTGAGGCTTATTGAGAGACATTTTCCAGCGATGTTTCCTCGGAAACCGGAGAATAATAAGATAGTTCTGAAAAGGTGTGTTGTTTGCGCGAAGCAAAATAAGAGAAAGGAAACATCATACACTTGTGTACCATGTAACGTCCCACTTTGTGTCATTGGGTGTTTTGAGAGGTACCATTCAGTTGTAAAATTCTAATGTATATTTCATTAACATTTCTTGTACTACTTATTAATATGAACTCTTTTTTCTCTTACCAAAAAAGTTTCATATGTTTTTAAGTGTAATATCACAAAATTTAAAATAAAATAAATAAAATAAATTTTGTTTTCTCTCTGTAATTAAAAGAAAAATATGTTGTCATGAAGAAATCTGTATAACGTCTTCAATAAACACTCCACGTCTCTGGACGTTTCGGGACTGAAGCCGGACAAACACGCACACGCTTCCCGCGTCGGCCCTGTAAGCACCGCCGGCTGAATCCGGCGCGGTCCTGAAAGGGTTAATGTATCACTATTTCGATTTCTTATATTTTTCTTGTCAAAGGCCCATCTAAGGCCACCTTCCAAAATAATTTTCATTCATACAGGGTGCATCATTGATGCGTGGCTAACCAAAGTTGTTCTTTTTCAAATGAAACACCCGGTATATTTTCATATTCCGATCGTCTGTTCCATTGGCTGCTCAACAATTTTTTCAGTTTTGAATTCCGTTGCGGCGTTGCCAAGTTATTAAAAAAAAATCAATTTTGTAGACTTCTTTTCGAAAAATTACCTATTTCACATTTCGAAATATTTGGTAAAGATAATTGGGGAATCATTGGTCGATATGATGATGTTCATTGAGAATACCAAGAATTTGGAATAAATTATACAGGATGTTTGATACAACAGCACAAACTTAGCCATTTTCAAACATCGGTATTTTGATTTTTTCAAATGGAACACCCTGTATATTTCCATTTAAATCAACTCCTTTTTAATGACTACACTTTTCATCCTCAACGTCATGTACCTTAAACAACCTGTTACCGAGATATTCTGGTTTAAAGGAATTGTTCAATATCAAATCAACAATTTTATAGATTTTTTTTATTTACATGTTTGTTCATAGAAAATACTGATACTGAATGATGTTTCAATTATTTTTTTCCATCTTCAAAAGCATTCTTGGCAACTTATGAATAACTAGCATAGCAAAATAAATTTTCAAATGTAACAATTTTTTCTAGTTTAGTTACCCATGACTATTGCTGAACAAATGACTATCGGAATTTGTAAATAGAGGTAGGTAACTGTCAAACTACAACCCAGTTGTGTTAAAAATTATTGTGGCATTATGAATTATCATTTAGAGGACATGGTTAAATTGGTGTTTACTTTGGGGGAAAGTGATGGCAATTGCTTACTGGCATCTAGATTATACGAACAAAAGTTTCCTGAGATAAGACATCCAGGCCACCATGCATTTCGAGACCTCAAAACAAGATTTGAGGAAACTAGAAAAGTATTTTGCAATAAGTTTGAACGTGCTTGTCTTGTAAAGAATGATGAAAATACTCTTGATATTGCATTGCATATAACCGAGAATCCTCATATGAGTACACGTATTTTGAGTAGGGAGTTGGGAATATCTCAAAGTAGTGTTTCCCAGATGGTGAGCGAATGCGGTTTTGCCAATGGGGTGTAGATAAAATCAACCAAGAACCTGATTTTTTTGAGTATGTTCTATTTTCGAAGGAAGCCACGTGAATCTGCATAATATGCACTATTATGCAACTGAAAATCCTCATTTTGTTAGATTTGTCAATCACCAACAACATTGGTCACTGAATGTTTGGGGAGGTATCATTGGACGGCGTGTAATTGGGCCCTTTTTTTTCAACGGTCATCTCAATGGAAGAAAATATCTAAGATTTCTGTCAAGTCAGTTATCAAATTTATTGGCAATAAGGCAGAGAATGTGGCTACAACAAGATGGCGCGCCTGCACATTACCACACTGATGTGCCGGAATACATTGATAATGAATTCCGTGAAAAATTGATAGGTAGAGGAGGGCCAGTTCAGTTGCCTCCAAGGTCACCGGACCATACAAAAATTGATTTTTTTCTATGAGGATACATTAAATGGGTTGTCTATCAAACTCCGCCTACAACTCCTGAAAATATGAAAACAAGAATTTGTACTGCTTTCAGGGAAATTTCAGAGGACATTCTGGCACATGTGGATACTAATTTCCGAAACAGATTGAGAGTGTGTATTGGTGAAAATGGCAGGCACATTGAACATTTGCTGCATCAATTATTGTTTTTTTCTGTTAGATTCGAATAAATATGGTTTTTATGCAAAAATTAATTCCAAATATGATACCAAAGGCGAACCTTGTCAATATTTTCTGTGGAAAAATATCCATCTTTTGGATGTAGAATATCTCTGAAACGAGTTGTTTTAGGTACATGACATGGTGAATGAAAAGTGCTGAGTTATTAAAAAGGAGTTGATTTAAATGAAAATATACAGGGTGTTCCATTTGAAAAAATCAAAATACCGATGTTTGAAAATGGCTAGGTTAAGATTAGATTAGATTTTTTATTGGTCAAATTATTACACCTTAGTGCTATGATAAGTCAATAATAAAGCTACATATAATATAAATGTAAATTACAATTTGAATATTAAAATACGAGAAACAGTAGTTAGTTAATAAAATTTGTATATGATACGAGCACAGAGTAAAGTAAATAAATATATAAATGTAAAAAACAGAAATACATAGAGACAGTACATTGACAATGGTTACTCAGTAAATTGTATATAATACGAGCACAAATTAAAATAAATAAATATATAAATGTAAATGAATTCACTCAGTAAAGCTGAAGTCAGACACATCATAGTAAGCATTGTCTAAGAGGTGTTTTTTCAGTTTCCTTTTGAAACTAGCGAGGGTTGCATTTTTCATTGATTGGGGCAGTGAGTTGTACAATGGTATGTATGAGTTACATCTTGTTATTTCTAATCTTTGTTTTGGTGCTCTAATATTATCCTTATTCCTAGTATTATACGAGTGGTTGGTTCCATTTGTAGTAAACTTTTGTAAATTTTCTTGAATGTGTATCAAATTGCAGTATATTACACATGATGGCAGAGTTAATATATTGAACTTTATAAACCAATTCTTACAGCTCTCCATTTGAGCTATTCCAGCTAAAGCTCTGATTGCTCGTTTCTGAATTGTAAATATTCTCGAGATATGGATAGATGTGCCCCAGTTTATCAGTCCATAAGTTAAGGAACTATGGAACATTGCATGATAAGCGGTATGGGCAGCTTCCCGACTCGACTTTATTTTTTATCTGCCTGATTGCATAGACCTTGCCTGATAGTTTTTTTGCTAGTTTGTCGATATGGGGTTTCCAAGTTAACTTTGAATCAATAGTTATACCAAGACATTTCACATTATCTGAGGGATTATTAGACAGCGAGAACATAACTGTTTGGGTCTTGCTTTTATTCACACATAGGCTATTCGCACTGAACCAGTCCGTAGCTTCCTGTATAACTCGCTTTACTAATTCTGATGATTCTTCATTCTTGTTTTTCCGAATGGCGAAGGAAGTGTCATCGGCGAATAGCATTGTGAATGTTGTCATTGAATTTGATATAAATCAAGAAAAGTAATGGCCCAAGGACACTACCTTGTGGAACACTATTCAGGATCGTTTGTAAGCTACTGAGTTCTTCATTATTAAGTGTTGTTGTATCGAACATCCTGTACAACAAGTGTTGTTGTATCGAACATCCTGTACAATATATTCCAAATTATTGGTATTCTCAATGAACATCATCATATTGACCAACGATTCCCCAATTATCTTTACTAAATATTTCGAAATGTGAAATAGGTAATTTTTCGAAAAGAAGTCTACAAAATATATTTCTCATAAATAACTCGGCAACGCCGCAACAGAATTCAAAATTGAGAAAATTGTTGAGCAGCCAATGGAACAGCCGATCGGAATATATGAAAATATACCAGGTGTTTCATTTGAAAAAGAACAACTTTGGTTAGCCACGCATCAATGATGCACACTGTATGAATGAAAATTATTTTAGAAGGTGGTCTTAGATGGTCCCTTCGACAAAAAAAATAAATAAATCGAAATAGTGAATAACTTATGTATATATATTTATATATATATATATATATATATATATATATATAAGGAGCAATGAACCACGGGAATCCTGTTGACTCACCCTGTATATATTATATATTCCTGAAAACTTTTCCATGATCAAAGAATTACACATATCCATTGCTCGAATCGTGTAATGGTTTGCAAAAATCCCATTGAAAAAAGCCCTTTAAATTTTTCCCAAATCCAATAACTTTTCAAAAAATCCTTTCTTTCCCTAAAAACCTTATTCGGACTATTGCAAACAACACAATTTTTGTGTGTTTGATTTGAGTGTTAAAATAAAAAAAACAGATTTTTGTGTGGGCACGCCCGGAGATTGAACCCGGGCCCTTGGAGTTACAAAGCACATGCTCTAACCACTGAGCTACTCGGAGCTTAGCCGATATTTCTTTTGTTAGCCAAATTTTTCTATTAGCGAAAATATATTCATGTTCCAAAAACACGAAACGTATCAAAGTTGTTATTTTTAAATGGAATACCCTGTATATTCTTTCATTTTCGGATTTTACGATCAAAATAAAGCCAAGTTTCATTAAGGTATAATTCACCTGAAATTTTGACATATCTCTTATTTTGTGAAAATGTAGTATCAGTTTTAATGCTTAAATTCTCAACTGGTGTTTTTTTTAACCAAATTAATGCTAGAGGCTACTAACTGCACAACTTTTATATCGCACTTGTGAAATATTTACTAACTTATACAAGGTGTGTAAAAATTAAGGCAAAATAATTACAATCTTTAAACGGCAATAACTTGTTTGATTTAAATGGAACGCCCTGTATTTTATGTTAACAGCAGATGTCAAATTTAATTGTCTATCGAATACTAGTATACATTCCTATAGCTAACTCTTCACGTTTCAAGTAAAATGCACATTTTTATTTTGCTGATTTTAAGAAATTTATTATTTATCAAGTTGCCTATGGCGTTTTGACGAATCAAAATTGATTGAAATAAACACCGAAATCTAATAATGAAGGCGTTTATTTTTCAATATTTTAAATGTTATGTATTAGTATAAATTATGGAGAAAATTAAAAAAAAATTGGTGGATATACAACAAGCAATATATTATATCAAGTGTTCAAAATGGTTACCATCAGACTCTAAACACAAACATGTCCTCTTTCTAAAACCTTCAGCAACATACGCTGGATTTTGGAACCCATTCCTTCTAATCCATCGATTTCGGAAATTAAAATTGAAATTTTCACGAACTTCACGATGAAAATGTGCGGGAGCTCCATCCATTTGAAGCCACAAAGTTTTCATTGTCTGCAACTTTATCTAATACCCACATAAAAAATTCAACTCGTTTCCCATAATCGTTTTCGGAAAGTTCTTGGTCAAGCTGGATTTTATAAGGATGGTAACTATATTTTTTAAGAACTCTTGATATGCTTGCTTGACTATTGCCAATATTTTCCGCAATTAGGTTTTGACTTGTATGGGAATTTTCGATTACAGAGGCAATTACCGCAAATTCACTTTCTTCGTTTTCTGTCACAGGTTTCTTTTTAATGGGTTTTTCATACTGGACACTTCTAGTTCGTCTAAATAGTGTCAAAAATCTTTCGAATGCTGCTTTATTTGGATGATTTCTGTTGGTAAAATTTTCAGCATAAATTCGTGATGCCAGAAAACAGTTTTGAAGGCATTCTCCGAGTATAAAAATCATTTCGATGCAAAAACTAGCATTTTTGATAACAAGATCTCAAACTACTGCTATCACTAATAGGACGATTTGGAATTAAACACTTATAAATAACTGACAACCATAAGTAAATAATGATACAACTTGTCAAAACGCCATAGGCGGCTTGCTAAATAATACATTTCTTAAAATCAGTTTGCAAAATGAAAATGTGCATTTTACTTGAAAACGTGAAGAGTTGGTAGCTATAGGAATGTATACTAGTATTCGATAGACAATTAAATTTGATATAAAATACTGAGCGTTCCATTTAAATTAAACAAGTTATTGCCGTTTAAAGATTGTAATTATTTTGCCTTAATTTGTACACACCTTGTATAAGTTAGTAAATATTTCACAAGTGCGATATAAAAGTTGTTCAGTTAGTAGCCTCTAGCATTAATTTGGTTAAAAAAAAAGAAAACACCAGTTGAGAATTTAAGCATTAAAACTGATACTACATTTTCACAAGAGATATTTCAAAAACCATAAGGTTTAGGGAATTAAACCTTAATGAAACTTGGCTTTATTTTCATCGCAAAATCCGAAAATGAAATAATATACAGAATATTCCATTTAAGAAATTACAATTTTTATACGTTTCGTGTTTTTGGCACACCCTGTATAACATGAAAATATTTTTAAAATCAAATGTTTTAGCCATAATTCTTCGTGTTGAATAATAAGAATAACCCGTTATAGATAATGTTGTAAACTCTTGTCACAATCTCAGGTTGGTAAGTAGACTTTTATTTTCTTATGTCTAAAAGTTTTTTTTTGTAGATGTCTAGATAAAGGATATAAACGTTTCCGAAAGTTCGACGATATAAGAAAGAGTATTCTTTAACCTTCCCAATTTTTTGACCGATTGTATTTCCCTGAATATTATTTTTAATAACATGATAACGTTACGTTTATTGTACTATGTCAAATTTCAACTCTCTAAGTTACATCAGATGTTTCTAGTGTACCTTCTCTGATGGTATATTGAGAAAAGTCCTAGTTTGATCATGAATTTCAGTTTTCTGGGAAAATACTCCTTTCGATGGCCTTGATGAAGAATTGGCAAGACCTAAAGTCAATAATGGAGTTATTAAAAAGATTGAAGATGAAAATCACCCTGAGTATATTGATGATTTGTTTACAAATAATGCAGAATCAAAACCAGAGACAGTCATAACT
Source organism: Gonioctena quinquepunctata (assembly GCA_018342105.1). Classification (NCBI taxonomy): domain Eukaryota; kingdom Metazoa; phylum Arthropoda; class Insecta; order Coleoptera; family Chrysomelidae; genus Gonioctena; species Gonioctena quinquepunctata. The sequence continues at coordinate 146,742 of JAFIRS010003002.1, forward strand.
GAGAATGACATTGACATAATTTACGAAGATGTCAAACCTGAAATATGCGAGGAAAAGCCCTATCTATCAATTGGAACAGGAATTGAACCAAACTGTTCTCGTGAACTTTCAATAGGTAAGGTTCTATTTATTCAAGAAAAAAAGGTTCTGAAAAGTCAGAGTCGTACAAGAATATATCCCTAATGGCGAAAACGAATTTGTCAAAGATGAATTCAGGGGGTCTATTTGCTCCAATAAGCTTAGATTGTGATTTCACCACGATATTCAGTAATCATTTGAGAGATTACAAACAACTCAGAAATTAAATCTATAAAAAAAAAATGTATTGTTGAATACTAGACCAGTTATTGAGTAGGATGGTGGGCTGAAATTTTTTTCGGATTGGCTTGACAAGTCAGTTTAACATGTCCAGCATCTAGAGATTTTGTAGCTGCCTTATTAGTTCAGATGGCGCTTGCTTTATTTAATAGAGATGAAATTCATTATCGACGTTACTAGATCTGAAATATGGCAAGAGTGTTAATTACACATTCATGTTTATTTATTGACACATTGGTACTAGATCAAATTCGGTGATTTGTTGTTTGAGTACAAAAAGAGGGTTCGAGGGGTGAAGTCACCTGGCGCCCATTAAAATAATAAAGATTATACCCACTCCCCCACCTCTACTTGTATTTAGCCAGAGTCGAATACTTGGTGTGTCATAGCGACAACCTTGTAACGTGTTTGTTCGGCATTACACGGTATTTGATTCGTTTTTTTATTGGAATAAACAGTTGAAAGATATATCGCAAATAAATTTACAACATTTTGGATGGTAATCTGTAGCCTTTCCTTTTGAAATTGATAAACTTCCAAAACTTTCGTGGGTTTGAACAGAGGTCACTTTCGGTCTTTGTCAAATAGTTCTAATAGCTCCTTAACTATATACCTCTCTCTCAATCTGGAAAACGCATAACAGTCATCAATGTTTCCAGTGTTTTTTAAGTGTTAATGAGCACGTTTTTTTCATTTAGGAGTGAATTATGTCGGAAAGGTGGCAGTAATTAATTTTGTACTGTCTACTTTATTATTTAAAAATATTTTTATGTTTAGAATACTTTGCAATTCTCACTTGAAGTTACTATAATTTTCAATCAAAATGAATTAAACACTATCATCGTATTTTACCATTGTTTTATTTTTGTATTCTGTACCGTACCATACACACCATACTATATTCAGCACCCTACTGTATCATAACAAATCATAATCATTCATTCACTTAATCCCATTTAATCACCTCCCACGTTCGTAGTCCATACCCCACTATGCCAGCACCTTACCATATCAAATCGTGTTTATTCATTCACTCAATCCCATTCAATCATTCATTCTTTCATTCACTTTACATATTCATACACTAACGGTACTACATCGTAGTTGAAGTAACAGGATACCAAATTTCGAATCGATCAGATTTTCAAAACGGCTCAACAGATTTTTTTGAACACGCTCGATCAAGTCACCTTTTGAACAAAACAAAAAAAATTAAAATCGGTTTGCTTACTTTTATTATACATTTGTGATATGAGTTCATTTTTCAAACACCAATTTTGTAACTTATCAATATTTTTTTATAAGAGTATACAGTCCTAGTAATCACCAATATCTCTGAAAATTTTCATATCGTCGGCATATAGCAGTCTTTTATAGTAAGTAAGTATTTATTGGCCTCGAATTACAGTACAAAAAGCAAGTCAAAAATACAGTACACAACATATATCAGGTAAAAATCAAATTGCGTGAAATGACAATGAGCAAACTAAAAATTATGAATACAAAAGAAATATTGACTAGACAAACACAAATACATAAACTCGAATATTACTTTTTACAATACTTTGTCCATAAGATGTAAATTTTCGAACAATCACGGATATCTTGGTTGATTGAAGACATGGTCAGTTACAACTGTAGGGAGAAGTATTCATCCAGATTATAAAAACTTGTATATCAAAAAAGGTTTGACACTCCTTTTGAAGTCCTTGTAAGAGGGTTGATCTCTAATGTTCATTGGTAGTGCATTGTATAGAGTAACACAGTTGTAAAAAGGAGATTTGGAAGATTGCTTTGTTTAAATTTCCACAGACGTGATTGATATGGTGATCAAAGGTCATGTTTGAATCGAGCCAGGTTCCAAGGTGTTTAGAATGTGAAGTCATGTTTAGATTCAGCTCCAACATGAATGAATTCGGAACAAATTTTTTTAGATGAAAATTCAAGCAAACTGTTTTATTTTTGTTTAAGATCAAATAATTCCTAATCTAACTTTTTTTTGGAGCTGCTCAGGGGATTTTCCAGATATTGTTATTGTGGTATCGTCAGCAAACATGGTAACTTTTCCGTTTCTAATGAATTGAGGAAGGTCGTTGACATAAAGCAGGAATAGCAATGGGCCTAACACGGAACCCTGAGGAACTCCAAGAGAAACGGGATGAATATCGGATAGTTGTTTTCAATTTGTACGATTATATTTCTGTTTGAGATATAAGATTTTATCCAATCAGAAAGAATACCCCTTATTCCAAGAGTAGATAATTTCTCAATTATGTTTTCACTATTTAAGCTTTCGACAAATCGAACATCAGAGAAATAACATAATTACTTACCTTTGTCGATTTCTTGGTATACATATTCGAATAATTGGTAAGTTGTTGTTTCAACCGATTTTTCTTTTCTGAAACCATGTTGGCTCACTGTTATTATATTATATTTTTCAGCGAATTTGGATATTGTATTACAAACTCATTTTTCAAGTAGTTTCGAGATTTCCGATATTAAAGATATTTGGCGATAGTTGTCTATATCCATAGTATTTCCTTTTTTGTGTAATCGGTTCACAAGAGCCATTTTCAGTGGACCTGGAAAAACAGCATTTTGTAAAGACATATTGAATAAATGAGAAAGTGTATCCTTCACATGTTTCAGAAGTTTTGGTGATAGTTCATCGACACCACAGCAGTTTTTGTTTTTTTTTTTTTTTTTGAGCTAAGTAGTACTAAAACATCGGTTCTCTAATATAAAAAGGAAAATCTAATTTTGTAAAAGGTTTCCAGTTGTGCATGGCAGGGAGACATTCTGCCCAAAATGTTCAATCAGTTTGACTCTACAGATAGTTGAAAAGTGAGTTGCAAAAGAATTGCAAATCTTGTTACTGTCATTTATGATCTTGTCAATATTTAGAGAAATATCAAGTTTTTGTTTCTGCTTCCTACCCAAATTCTCGTTGATTATCTTCCAAGACTCTTTCACTTTATTTGAAGCGGAATCAATTCTGTTTTTGTAGTTGTGTTGTTTAGCTTTTCTGATTTCTGACTTGAAGATTGTTCTCTCTTCCAGATATTTCATTTTTAAATCAAGTGAGTTTGAAATCATTATGCACCAATGGAGTTCCCTGAGACGATTTTGGACTGTGGCGACTCCGTTTGTGAACCACTTTTTTGTATTGCACGAGACAAGAGAATTTTTTTAAATTTTCACTGGGCAGCTCACATCGAGACACCATTTCATTGTCAAAATGAATTATTTGAAGGCCTCATTTACATCTGTTATAGAGAAGAGATTTGACCAGTTAGTTTTGTTTAAACAAAAAGTTAGTTTATTTAAATTTTATTGTCTCATGTCACGAATTTTAAGTTGAGGAGTATCAATGATGTGTGTCGATAACATCGGAAATGTCATTAATGAATATCAAAAATAGAAGTGGGCTAAGATTGGAACCCTGGGGCACTCCAGATGTTGCAACAAACGAAAATGATCTGATCCCCCTCATATTCCACGAATAATTTCCTATCCCAGCAATCTCCTGTGCGGAACTCGATGGAACAACTCTTGTGGAAATATTGATGGACAACTCTTGTGGAAATACTGTACAACAAACTTTCTTCAATAACATGCAATATTGAAACCAAATGTAAACACAAAATTTTATATTGCAACAATACAATACAATAATACAATACAATAGTTTATTCATCCTGTAAGATCACATGTGATATAGGACAAGTGTATTTTTGGGACGTTCGTCCGCGTTGGTTTGATCGACGAGTTGTGGTAACTCGTTTCCAAAAATGAGGTTTTGAATAAGACAGCACTCCACGTTGTGTTAACTTATTCTTTTTTATTTCTTACGTTGACAAGAGTATGTAATAATAGTCAATTCAATTTGACAGCAGTGACATCGCCGCTATATCGACGAAGAACAACTGATCACGCATAGACGTGCGGATCTAACTAAAATAAGGCATACATATGAGATGAACAACAAACAACAAGTCAATAAAAGCAGTAAAAAGTCAATAAAAGCAGTAAAAAAGGTCTAACACTTACAAATATTATAAGTCATAGAAACATACAAACATGCAAATAAAACTCTATATGATAATCTGTTAAATGTTGTATAACTAAATTAAAGCTAAATTGCTACTGAATTCGTGTGTTGTATAAGGATATAGATCAACAAGAAATTTTTTTAGTTTTCGTTTAAAAATATGTGTTGATAAACTCTTCAACTTCTGTGGAAGTAAATTGTACAAGTACAAACCAAAAGTATTCGGTGATTTTTTTGATAGTTCCAGGTGCCTGAAAGGTACCTGAAAGTTCTCTGATTTCATAGTATCGTGAGTATGCTTGTCACAGTTCCTTTTGTAGGTATTTTGATTACAATGTACATATGTCAACAGTTCAAGAATTAATATGCTACTGACTGTTAATATTTTATGTTCTTTAAAAATGTTTCGACATGAGTGGTCAGGTGGACAGCCTACTAGTGCAGGTTGCTCTGATTTGAATTAAAATATCGAATAATACTATTTATTCATGGAATATTTGAACTTTTATTGAAATAAAAATGTTTATTCTTCAAATCCATATCTCAACTTTATATAATTTTTTTATGACATATGCCTAGTGACAAGCTTTCTGTAAATTCTGGTAGTTAACCTTAAAAAAAGTATTGCAACTGAATTCTGAAACCTTTCATTTTTTCTTTAGAATCTGGAACAAGGCTTCAACAAAGTACTGCTTTTAAAGAGAATGGAATGGCTCTGAGAAGGGAAAATGATACAAGGATGGAACCAGCAATAACTAGGAATTCGAATGATTGTCAGATGATTATCTCGAAGAAACCCCTGTATTCTTTCGAACCAAAGCAGGAGATCAATGAGAGACCTCATATAGGAAAAAAGCCATTTCAATGCAAAGTGTGTCCAAAAAGTTTTGCACTGAAATCCTTTTTGTTGAGCCATGAGAGAATTCATACAGGGAAAAACCCATATCAATGCGAAGTTTGTTTGAAGTTGTTTAATTTGAAAAGGCATCTTGTGATACATGAACAAATTCATACAGGGGACAAACCTTTTCAATGCAAAATATGTCCAAAAAGTTTTACATCACAATCCCATTTGTTGGTTCAGAGAGAAATCATAAGGGGGAGAGCCATTACGTGCCCCATTGTCGTCCATAAAGAAATTCATAAAACCTTTAAAAAATTTCCAAAAATACAATTTGTTGAGGCATGAGAGATTACATACAGGGGAAAAACCATTTAAATGCAAAGTTTGTCTGAAGAGCTTTGCAGATGAAGATAGATTGCTGAGACATAAGAGAGTTCATACGGGAGAAAAATATTTTCAATGCAAAATTTGTTCAAAGAGTTTTGCATACAAAAAATCATTGTCGATTCATGAGAGATTTCATACAGGGGAAACCCCGTTTCAATGCAAAATTTGCCCAAAGAGTTTTACAGAAAAACGGACATTGTTGGTGCATGAAAGAATCATACAGGGGAAAACACATTTCAATGCAACATTTGTCCAAAAAGTTTTGCACGAAAATACCATTTGTTGAGGCATGAGAGAATACATACAGGGGAAAAACCATATAAATGCGAAGTTTGCCTGAAGAGTTTTGCAGATAAAATGTTATTGTTTCGTCATGAGAAAATTCATACAGGGGACAAACCATTTCAGTGCAAAGTTTGTCAGAAGTGTTTTGCCTATAAAAATGATTTGTTTCGTCATGAGACAATGCATACAGGGGAAAAACCATTTCAGTGCAAAGTTTGTCTGAAGAGTTTTGCCGTTAGATATGTATTGTTTCGTCATGAGAAAATTCATACAGGGGTAAAACCATTTCAGTGCAAATTTTGTGAAAAGTCGTTTAGCCAGAAGGCGTATCTCGTTAAACACGAGAGAATTCATACAGAGGAAACACCATTTCAATGCAAAATATGTTTGAAGAATTTTCCAGTGAAACGGACATTGTTGGTTCATACAGGACAAAAATCATTTGAATGCAAAATGTGTCAAAAATCGTTTAAAAATTTTGATAATGAAGTTATAAAAAAAATTGAAGATGAAGATCACGCAGAAGGTAATGACGATTTGTTAACAAATATTGTCAAATCGGTTACGGATACTCTCAAAACTGAGGATGACGTTGTTTACGAAGATGTCAAACCTGAAATGTGTGAGGAAAAAACAAGTGGAGACAGTGGTAAAAATGAGTCCTATCCGAGTCTGTTGCCGATATATCAGTTGGACCAAACTTTTCTCATGATCTTTTAAAAGGTAAGATGATATTTTTTCAACAGAAATGTTCTACAAACTAAGAGTTATACAAGAATATATCTCTAGGGAAAAAATTACATCTTCAACATTGTTTTTCTTTTACTTTTCTACTAAGTATAATATTTTCTTTCATCGCATTGTATTCCTTGTGAATTTGGACATATTCCTACTATCGTAGCGGTTTCTTGGAATGGTAATAAATACATTTCGAAAGTGTACTCTTAAATAGGATACTGGATCCAAAGAGTACATTGAAAAAAACCCATTTGGTACAAGGCTTTATTAAAATAATTTTATGGAACAGAATGATACAGGTGTGATTATTACTCCATTGTAAATATTCAAAATATTATCCATTTGAATTTGGGAAATAATTTAATTAGAGATTAAAGGATTTTTTCGATGATTTTTGCTAAAGTTGATATAAGAGCTATTGTTCTGAAGTTGGATGGGTCATCCTTGTCACCTCCTTTGTGAATGAGTTTTATTACAGAAAGCTTTAGGAAATCAGGAAAAATTCCTTTTGAAAAAAATCGTTTATTATAATAGCAAGGGCATTCAGGACACAGTCAGGAGACATTCAAAAATTCTGATGGACATACCGTCATATCCTGATGTTTTTGTTCCTGATATTTTTAATAGCTTCCTTCAGCTCTTGGAGATATCAGTGGGTATCAGTTGCAGGGTGTTTTCTATATGAAGTGATTCTAAGTAAAGAAGTGGATTATTGTTTACCTTTGCAAGCCTTGCGGTTCCGGAGGTTACCGTACAATAGTAATTGTTCATTATATCAGGCGAAATTGGTAGTTTTGTGCTTTCCTTTGAACTCATTTACTGTACTCCAACTTTCTTTGATTTTGTTATCTGCATTTATCATACTATTTTGATAATAGGATTCTTTAGTCTATATATTCATTATAGTGTTTATGGAAGTCAGTGTTAGTTGAGAATTTCCTAATAGAGTGAAGTGATCGCATATTTGCTGATGCCACTCTTATTCCTTTGGTTAACCATAGCTTGGTCTTTTTTATATTGATTCTTTGGATGGGAATTTTGACAAAGTAACTACTACTTTCTGATACGAGCGGCAACACAGTATTGATGAAAATATTTTAGATGTATAGAACATGTTTGAATATCCAGCCCACGAATTTTCGAAATGATCTGGCGTTCCGTTCTCCAGGTACTTCTAATGTTCCATCCACCATTAAACACGCTGCATGTACTGTTCTGTACACCAGAATGTTTAAAAAATTATCATCACTATCTATTATTTGATTTGGATGAATTTTGGGTATTAGGCCACATAAAAAAATCTAAAGATTTCTTCTAAATAGTTTTTTTTCAAATTCAATATCCCATCGTAGAATATGATGAAATGGAGTCTTATGAATTTGAGTGAGACTACAAGTGGTTTTTTTCCAATTTTGAGGCAAGGAAAAATAATAAAGTTGTACAACTTTATGTTTCAATATTAAGTAGCACATACTGTATGAAATATTTTGTTTGTAAAGAATCACGCATGGAATACATGGGATTTGGGTTGATTGCGGAATTCAATGAAACTCTGGTATGTTGTAGATCAAGATTTGTCGGTAACACGTTAAATGGACCATAATCAAATCCTATGATTAGTTTCGCAGAAAGAGGATGATTTTAAAAGTAGTTACAAAAACATAAAATAAAGGTAATTTATCACAAATTATTTCTTGTTTATTCTCGTGATTTGGGTAAAATATGTTATGCCTTTGGAAACACAATACTATTATGATCCAAAACAGTATTTAGTTTGCTGGGGTCATCACAAATGTACTCAAAAAAAAAACATATGTTTTCAACTTTTAACGTTAATAGTTGAAAACCATCAAGCCATAATATGTGAAAAACCTTAAGCCAAACTTTATTTTATAATACAAGGGCCCTACAAAAAGTAACTCTACATGTGTACCCGACTACTTGATGTGCATGTAATAATACTTTAGTATTTCAGGAAGCTCATTTTCTTATCTGAATATTGTGCATTTTTTTATTTGTATGGAAGTTTACGCACAGTAGCCGAACAGGACTTATTTTGTCCGTTATAATAATAATTTTTATTCACCGTTTTTGATACACTTGGTATATATGGTAAGTCAGTTTTAAGAAAATTAAGTAAAAATACAAAAAAATAAAAACGAGCACAGGTTTACCTATATATATATATATATATATATATATATATATATACAAATACACATATATACTCACATACATAAAAGGTATGCGAGCATTTTACAACATTCACAAAATTGACCCTAATTAAAATTGGGAACACTGTGATTGAAATTATTTGTGAGATTGTCAGTTAGGAAATCTTGATAACTATAATAGCATTTCTCTAAAAGACATTTTTTAATACAATCATGGAATATCTTATCACTTCTGATTCTTTTGACTACATTTGGTAACTTATTGAAGCAAGTAATGGCATTATAATGAGGGGATTTTTTATAATTTGACATTTGATTTTGTGGGATTCTCAGAAGATCACCATTTCTTGTATTATGACTGCGTTCTGTAGCAGTCTTCTCATATAATTTGGGGTTTTGCCTGACAAACATAATACATTTGAGGATGAAGACAGAGGACGCTGTCAATATTTTTTTATCTATAAAAACGGGCAGACAGCTATCTCGGAAGTCCTTATTGAAGATTAGCCTTATGACGCGTTTCTGCGGTAAGAAAATTCTGGAAAAATCCCTTGCCCTGCCCCAGGCCATAACATTTAAACTTAGATGAGAATAGACCGTGGCATAATATATGTTGAGTAAGCCAGGTTCATCCAAACTGGATTTCAACTGCTTTATGGCATAGTATGCTTTATTCAAGTTGGCGCAAATATGATCCACTTGTTTTTCCCAATTTAAATTGTCGTCTAGGTAGGTACCTAAAAATTTTATTTCTTCAGAAGCTTGAATATCATAGTTTGGGCATAGACCATTTGGAATATTTCGTCTGAAGTGAAAATTAACACTGATCGATTTTGAAGTATTCAGAATGAGCTTATTTCTTTGGCACCAGGTGCTGAACTGATCAATAATGCGTTCTGATGTGCTGATGAGTTGCTCAGCGTTTTCACCCGATATAGTTATGGTAGTATCATCAGCAAACATTATAACATAACCTTCCATTATGTGTTGAGGAAGATCGTTGACATAGAGGAGAAACAGTAACGGTCCTAGAACAGAACCCTGTGGCACACCGTGTTTAAAACCCTGTGGCACACCGAGTTTAACAGTTTTCGACTCAGATGACATTCCATTGCAGATTACGACCATATCTCTATTTGTCATATAGGATTCTATCCAATTTATCATATTTCGTGGAAACCCGAACATTGATAGTTTATTGATGAGAAATTCAGAGCACATTGTATCAAATGCTTTCGATAAGTCAAAAAATAGTGAGATCACATATTTATTACTATCAATTTCTGTGTATATAAAATTCAGGAGGTTATAGGAAGCTGTTTCTATAGATTTATGTTTCCTGAATCCATGCTGAGACGTGCATAGAAGCTTATTTGTTTCCAAATGATCTATAACTCTGAGGGCTACAACTTTTTCAAATAATTTGGATAAGGAGCAGAGCAAGGATATTTGCCTGTAGTTATCCATCTCAGTGGAATTACCTTTTTTATGGACAGGTATAACGAGTGCTTTTTTCAGAACTTCTGGAAAGTATCCTTGAATTAGAGATCGATTCATTAGGTAGGTTAATGGTACAATAATGGCACGTAATATTTTCTTAATTGTGACGATTGAGAGTTCATCGAAGCCTGCCGAGTTTTTATTCTTCATTTCGGATAGGGCTTTTATTATTTCATATTCAGTAATGGGATGGGTTTGAAAGGGTTGAATTATAGTTACATTTTCAGTAACAGTACAGGGTAAAGACAAGTTTTGCACAAAGTGATTTGACACGGAAATTTCTGCTGCATTTGAAAAGTATTCAGCAAATAGTTCTGACACTCCATGTGGGTCTGTTTTCAACCCACCATCTTGTTCAAGGGATATTGATTTTTTTAAGTTATTTTTGTTTCTTCCTAGTTTTTCATTAATAATCTTCCATGTCTCTCTAGTTTTGTTTTCTGACTGGTTTATTTTAGAATTAAAATATTTTTTTTTTTACAACTTTACATTTTGTTTGTGCTCTCGCAATCTTGATTTATACTGTTCAATCAAGTGAGTTTCAGCTTTTTGGGAGTTAGAGAGAAGCCAGAACATTTCCTTCAATTTTTTACCTTCATCGATGATATCACGAGTTATCCAACTTTTATGGTTGGATTTCATGTAGGTCTGCTTCTTTGGACACGATACATCGAAGCACCAAAGCAGTATGTTATAAAAATAATTAAACGCTTCGTCTATTTGTAAATGGTATATTAGAGTCCAATCCTCATATGCATTATGCAAGATCCGTAAACGTCTTTCTGATCGTTTTCTTTCTGCAATGTTTGGCCACACAAGTTGACAGGAAACTAGCCCAGTGAACTCCACTGTGTTGCTTTCGATGAAGCAGCATTTTATACCGCGCTTTCTTGGATATGGGCATATGAATAGAGAAAAACTCGTGGAAAATCACGTTACTGCATTCGCAAACCAACTCTATATTACTGAGCCTGAAAACCCAAAAGCTATTGTTTATATCGATGCAACATATTTTGAGGTTCCGAAGAGTACGAACTTCAGAGTTATAAGGAAGTCATGGCTGTCGCCACGGACGGTTATATTTTATCTACAAACGGGCCATATTTTTGCAATTTGGCAAACAATGATGCTGAGATGTTATTAAAGGAATTCCAAAATGATATAGATAATCTACGGGAATACTTTCAGGAAAACGATATTTTTATACTGGAAAACCTCTATCCATGAGCTTCCTGCCCATTTGGGAGCTCGTAAACTACTATCAACAGAAGATGCCAATCATTCCAGTATTATCACCAAGACTAGGTGGATAATAGAGTCAAGGAATGGCCACATAAAAAGCATTTCAAAATTTTCAAGGGACTGTGTCCCGAATACTCAAATTCATTATTTAAAAGACATTTTTGAAGTAGTCTGTGCCATGATAAATAAGTATCACAAACCGATCATAATGCAGTATGCCACAGTCGAGTTAGCTAACGATCAGACGTTGCGTGATTTGGCAGAACCTCATCGGGCATCAGATTGATTTTCCCAGACTTGAATTAGAAGCCCTTAAAAATCTAAATTTTGGAGTTTTCCAGTTGCGGCTGTCTACATCATATATGCAGGATAATATAGACCAGGACGAAAGACATTGCATTAATATATTATATTAATGAAAATGGTCCTATTAGAGTCAGATTATTTTCCAGGCATAGAAACAATACTAAATATCAGTTGTCCGTGAGATTTGATATGGATGCAAACGAAATAACAGGACATTAATGCACATGTCGGTCGGGTGCATTTGGTACCTCAGCTACAGTCGGCATATTATACAAAATATAAAATTTCCAACTGCCAATACTTTGGAATGCGTTCAAGATGTCGCTATTCGTGAGGTTTAGACTGGTTCACAAATGCCATTTTGTTCCAAACCTGGAGGTCACTACCGAAAATTATGATTTGGGGCGCATTCGATTCGAAGTGGCATCTAAAAAAAATGTTTAGCTGGAAAATTGGGGCCGGCAAAAATTGCAAAAGTTATAAACAATTAAGTAAAAAACAAATATATGGTTCGGTTTTTTGAAAATATCTCAAAAACTATATTTTTTTTAAATACTAAAAAAATACTGAAAACAACCACGTGTCGTTTTTTATGGAAACATTCTTTTTTCTATTTTTTATATAATTTCGAAAAAAATTGTGCACTTTGACTTGTCGTTTTCTTTCTGTTTTTCTTCAAGTCTTTTTTATTCTACATTGATCAATGAACAATTTTTACCAAAGCTCTAACTCAATTGTTTATTAACTTTTTTAATATTATTTATATAATTCTCTTGAAATAATTTTTTTTTTACTTATCAGTTCAAATATTTTATAAACTATTAAAAATACGAAAAGAACACTTCAAGTCTTTTTTACTCTTCAATAGTTAATAAACAAATTGAGCTTTTAAACGAAGCTCTAACTCAATTATTTAAAACTTTTCGGCTATATTATTTATGAATATACATCAAAAAAAAATTGTTTTGGCTTGAAATGTATGTTGTTTATAATAATATTATTCTTCTATTTCAACTTCTTATTTTCCCTGTTATAAACAATGCAATGAATTTCATGTATTTTTCAATAGACTTTATACTTTTTACGCTAATTACTTGATATTAGAGTAATTTGGCTATCATTAAAATCTCATTTAAAATTTGCATGGATGTCTACAAAGATAATGTTCGAACGTTAACTGATAATATTAATTTGATTTTAACGAGCCTTTTTCTTACTTCTGTTCTTAATACTTTTTTCTTAAAAATCATTATTTTTATCAATGACTAGATTTCCAAAAAAAAATTTGTCTAAATCTAATAATCAATGCATTTGTTTATAACAATCTTTTAAATAATAAGAAGTAAACATTTATTTTTAGATTTCTTTTAGCAATAAGAAAACAAATTAATAGAGATAATAGAAAAAACTTTCCTTAATTGTTTTATATACGTTTTTAATTTTTCCAACGGGGATCTTTTTTAAAGCCTTTGAGGAAAAGCTCCAAGAAGTAAAAAAAAAACTAGGTTTTTAGTTCAACAATTATCAGGGTTTTTATAATAACTTTCAACAAGTAAAATTCTTTTAATTAACAAAGGCATAATTAATTGAAAAATAGAGGTACAAATTTTTTACCGACGGATTATTGTTTATTGATATGTCTAGGTAGGACTTTCTTTTAGGAAATTTCCTGCTCTTTAAGGATCTTTTTTCAAATTTCGGATATCTCAAATATTTTTTTCGGTAGTGACCTCCAGGTTTGGAACAAAATGGCACTTGTGAATCAGTCTAGTTACTTTTTGTAGAGAAGTTACGCTTAAGGTTTTTCACATATTATGGCTTAAGGGTTTTCATAAATCAACGTTAAAAGTTGAAAAAATATGGTTCTTCAAGGTTTCTATTGAAAGAATGAAGTAAATAACTTGAGAATAGGATATTTTTAGTATTTTTCTGATGACCCCGTTATGGTAAAATACTGTGCTAGTATCATAGTAGTATTGCTTTCCAAACTGTCAACATTACTCAGCCAAATCTCGAAATTAAACTATAAAAATTCCCAATTCTGATTAGTGAAGTTAGCAATGTCAAAATATGATTTTTTTGAGTACGTTGGTGATGACCCCGGAAACCAAATACTGTTTTGGATCATAATAGTATTGCGTTTCTAAATGCCTAACACATTTTACGAGAATGAACAAGAAATAATCCCAATTTTTCATAAATTACCTTTATTTTGTGTTTTTGTAACCACTTTCCCTGTTTCTCCTAAACTAATCATAGGATTTGATTATGGTAAATTTAAAGTGTTACCGACAGATTGTGATCTACAACATACCAGAATTTCATTGAATTCGGCAATCAACCAAAATTCCATGTGTTCCGTGCAGGGTTCTTTGAACTTGAACTAGAGATTTCTCTGGGAAAATAACAATTTCAATGGTGTCTTGAGGGTGAATTGGAAAATGACAAAGTCGTCCATTTTAATAATGGAGTTATTTTAACGAATGATATAGATCACCCTGAGTATATTGATTTATTGACAGATAATGCAGAATTGAAAACGGAGACACTCGAAACAAAGGATGACATTGATATCGTTTATGAAGATGTTAAACATGAAATATGTGAGGAAAAATCAGGTGGAAAAAGTGAAAGCAAGTTCTACCCGAATTCCATTGCTGATATATTAATTGGAACAGAAATTGGAGCAAACTTTTCACGTCAACTCTCAAAAGGTAAGGTGGAATCATAATTCAATAACATACAAACACTTGAAAAAATTCGCAAAAACAAATATTTTATATATACAGTTAGTTTCAAGAAGTTTGCACCACATGGGAAACTTTTTTTATTATCCATTTGTCAGAAAAATTTATTTTCAATAAAAATTGGTGAATTGCAGAAAACTTGCATTTGATTTCTAGACAAATGAGATTTGGTATAGGTAAATGGTATGCGAAGAGGAGAGTTTTCGAATATTTTTACTTTCCCCTCACTTCCGGTTTCACCGGAAATGGTTCCGGGTTTGGATTTTTAAATGGAACACCCTGTTATTGTAGCATTTTTTGTTTTCTGAGACAATTCTGGATCAGAATGTGACTTTTTAAAAAGTTTTTATGCCAACTTCATTTTTTTAGAGTCACTTTTAATATTGCATCTAGGTGGCCATGATCGGACGT
Source organism: Gonioctena quinquepunctata (assembly GCA_018342105.1). NCBI lineage: Eukaryota > Metazoa > Arthropoda > Insecta > Coleoptera > Chrysomelidae > Gonioctena > Gonioctena quinquepunctata. The sequence continues at coordinate 161,748 of JAFIRS010003002.1, forward strand.
TAACTAATCTGAGGACCTCAGGTGAAAATTACAATCGTAAAGTTTTAGTGACTAGTATGATAGATAGGAATAAGACAAGTTGGCAAAATTACATTTTCGTGTCTATTAGTTTTCAAATGGCGACCATTTTTTGACAAGCACTTTCCGAAAAAAGGATTTTTTGACGAATCTAACAATACTAATTTATTTGCAATTGGATTAAAAATAAAAATATAAATTAAATATTACTAAGAAAATACTGGATAATAATTTATTTACTTTTGTCAAGTGTGCCATGGATAGCCATGATGCATAATATTTTGCAGTTATTTTGATCAAGTCTTCTTTGGAAAACAAAACACTCACTTAGGTAATGGCAGTGACATGAGCAGAAAGTAAAAGTTTCATAATTTATTTTCGTAAAATTTCAGTTTAATTTTTCTTCAAAATAATGTATACTCAAAGTGGATATGTTATTAATATTTGGAGAATGTCATAGTAATTCAAGGAATGCTGCTGAGTTGTATGCTCAGAGATATCCCAATCGGCAACATCTAGCCCATCAGTATTTTCCGTATGTTGAGAAACGTTTTAGGCAAGAAGGAAATCGAGAGGCGGAACAGAGGTTTATCACAAATGAAGAGACTGAGATTAACATTCTTGCTATGGTTGATGTTGATAAAACGGTTTCTGTAAGAGGAATTAGTCAAGAAATGCAGATAAGTCACGAATCAGCAAGAAAAATACTGTAAAAGCACGGATATCGAGCATTTAAATCAGTTACATCAACATTTGTATGCTGACGATGGCGATAGACGGGTAGTGTCTTGTAATTGGATGCTTCAAAATCATAGTTAACCCGAATTTTATCAACTTTATTCTATTTAACAAAGAGTAAAAAATACCACAGCCTTCTCCATGACAGTTTAATATAAATTAAACTAAAGGTTGGTAGATGAAGAGCAGAAAACAACTTGTTTCCTAGCTAATACCACACAGAATGTTGAATGATATCTGCTCGACATCTATGCAATAATTCATATAAATAAATACCAAATTGCAAATGTTTCTTTCAGTGTTTGGTTTAAATCAGAATTGTCTCAGAAATCCAAAAATGTTACAATATACAGGGTGTTCCATTCAAAAGTTCAAAACCGGAGGCATTTCCGGTGAAACCAGAAGTGACCGGAAATTGAAAAATATGCGAAAACTCTCCTCTTCACATACCATTTACCTATGCCAAATCTCATTTTTATACACCTAGTATTCTAGAAGTTATGACTTGTCTGATAGATTCGTTGACACCCGGTATATATATATATATATATATATATATATATATATATATATATATATATATATATATAATAATTCAAATACAAAATAAGTTTAAAACTAAAACCAATAAAAGGGGTCTAAAACTAGAAAAAAAAAAATATTCTTGTGAAATTTATCTAAACTATTCATTATTCATGCCTAAAAAAGGAATTTATATTTCAATTTTAAACAATAGGATGCGAGGATGCTGTTTAATGGTTGATGCACCCGGCATCCTCTGAACACCTATTTTAAATTAAATATAGATTCTAATTTTTAGCGATAAAAAAATAGTTTAATTTTTTGGAAAAGAATTTTTTCTTTTTTCGATTTTTCAGACCCAATTTTTTCTGATGGGGTTTTTGTTTATGAACTCATTTTTTTTCTACTACAAAACATCTTTCTCCTCTGGTTTTTGGGATTGTATTCATAGATTTTGTGAATATTCCTACTAGGGGGTTTTTTTTGGAGGATTTTAATGAATGAAAAGTTTTGAAACAGGATAAATTTCCTTCTGCAAATTTTGTTGAAAAATTTCGTAATATCTACTTTTTCGAAACTCGGAAACGGCCTCAAAAAATATAGAAGAAGAAGAAGAAGGAAACGGGGAAAAAGGGGACAATGATACGGAAGGAACCTACAATAACTACAATAAGAATTGTCAAATGATTCAGAAACCCCCGGATTCAAAAAATTTTCAAAAATTGTATTCTGAAAAGTTCATGCAAGTAAAAAACCATTTCAATGCAAATTTTGTTCGAATTTTTTTGCAAAAAAAGTGATTTTCATCATGAGAATGAAAAGGAAAAAACCTATCAATGAAAATTTTTTGTGAAAAGTCTTTTTAGCAGAAGTCCCATCTCAAGATAAAGAGAATTCATAGGGGATAAACTATTTCAATCCCAATTTTGTTCAAAAATTTTAAAAAAAATTCATGGTTTCATCAGAGAGAACTCATACAGGAAAACCACATCAATGCAAATTTTGGAAAATCGTTTTAGCCAAAAATTTTAGATACACGAGAGAATCTAAGGGGAAAAAAACCCTTCCAAGCAAAATTTGTCCCAAAAACCTTCTACGAGCAGGGCATCTTACAAACATCAGAAAATTCACATTTCAATGCAAAAAAAATGTTCAAAGAGTTTTCAAAATGTTGAAAAAAAGTGCTTCACAGAGAATTCATACAGGAAAACCATATGATGCAAATTTTTTAAAAAACCCCATGAACCCTCTTTCAAACATGAGGAATCCATACAGTAGAAAAAGCCATTTCACTGCAAAGTTGGGGAAAACAATTTTAATGCAAGATTGCCAAAACTTGGAGCAAAGTATGAATTAAGGGGTCATGAGAGTATAATGGAATAATAACCATTCCTTTCATATCTTGATAATACAACTTCTGTTCCGGGATCTTATTTTAAATTTATAAACATGATCAGATCATTACCTATGAACTTTCGTTT